>JAUTXX010213822.1:0-14860 GCA_032273605.1 Panulirus laevicauda | reverse complement strand
AAGACCTCACTGGCAAGACACATTCCCAGTAATAACTCGACAAACACTAGAAACCAGCCCCTCAACCCAATCACCAGACTAACCCATTTGAACCTACATTCTCTAGACAAATACAAGTCACACATTCTCGTCTGTGCGTTGGACACCACCACCATCATATACAAGCAACTGCCACACATCTCAACCTTAGTGCTACGAAAACAAATAAGGTCGTTTGGAAGGACAATTTCAATCATGTAGATTGGCATTTCAAGGTATGTATTTACTGACTAGGCATTTATATATATATGAATTTTACGTTTTCAAGAATTAGTTTAAATGGCATCTGTTTATGAAAATAATCCTGGGCATTTATGTATGAATTTTACGTTTCAGAGAATTGGGTATATGGTATCTGTCTATGAAAACAATCATAGGTAAACTCAATGGGTTATAAGAGATAGAAATGAAAGTACTCTGAGATTCTGTATAATATAAATCGAACCCTACCTTATCCCCTCTTCCTTTGCGTTGCTTGCGCTCGTTTCATTCTGCATGACCCGTCCACACTCCACACCCATTTATTTTATCCAGCCATCCACTCGTATTGTGTTGCACCCGTTAACCGTTCACTGCTGCTGTCACTGCCCTGCTTGGCGTCCGAAACTGCACCAGGTGTGAGATGCTTCGTAAATAGAACATTTACATCTAACTAGAAATTGCCTTAGAAAAGCTTAATGAAAACAGGTTTAAGACATTTAGTGATATATTAGGCTCCGGTGTGAATACTCGACTGGTACCAAAAAGAATTCCAAAACAATAGGCTTTAGTATCTCACTCTCCCATGAAATGTCGTAAATCTTATTTCCATGTGAGTCTGAATTTTAGTTGATAATGGAGTGTCTTAAATCCAGTAATGTCGCGGGCGTGTAGTTGCATCAGATGGTCCGCTCGGGTTCCGTGGCAGAAAAGCAATATCACCCACTCAAATCCTCAAGCTTGGTCATCGTTAACTGTGGCTAATGTGTTGATTTAGTCAACTGAAGTTACTTCAGCCTTTTTAATTCTGTGATCTTGTAATACAGCTCTTTTGTCGTTTGCGCATTGTTCGCGTTTTTCTTATGCAATACTGTTTCAGTCATTAATCATTTGTTTTTGGTGATGTCTAAAGTGTATGATATAGACCTTCGTAGTTACGGATTTATTTCTAGGGAGGTTTGTTGTTGGATCACAGGTAATTCTCACCAAATGATTATTGTTGGTATTGCTTCAATTTGGCTATGAAACATCTAGCAGTTAACCATCTTCGCCAAAGGGGAAGGATACTGCAGTTGGTATATGATCCCGTCCGGTTGTGTGTGTGTGTCTGCTGGAACTGCGCACGCATGCATATAATTGTTTACTGTTACTTTCATAGCGAACCAGATAATGATTCCAGGCAGGGAAGCATACAAGCACGGACTGACACGCACGCGCATGGTGCGTGTTGAATGCCAACGCTCCAATCTCCGTCATCTTCCGTGCGTACTGAGCACATCTCCCTGTTCATCACTGATAACGGAAGCATCAGCGCATGTTGGCGATAGTGTCGTAATACCTACTGCTGTATTCTCCTCTAACCTAAAAAAACGTATCTTGAGAAACGCTTCTAAAATGTGCGAAAAGAATAGGAGGAAGTAAGATAATTGTTGTGAACTTATAATCGAAGGAATCTCATGGGTTAGAATATATTAGATCCCACAACTGAACGGCATTTACTTAGACGTACAATTAAAACAGTACGACTAACTGACTGTGATAGGTTCTCAGCCTGTGAACCGTGGATTGAGGAAGTATTATCTGACCAGGTGTGGGAGCAAGTCCGCCCATGCGCTTAACTTCACATGTATTCCCTTAATCTGTACTTGCTGCCGTTATCATTAACCCTTTACAATGCTGTGAACTCACGGCACAACGAGGGATTGAAATTCTAGTCATTCTTCATTTCTAGAAATTCTGTAAAAAGACAACAGTGCTGAAAATCGCGAACTTTTTTGAGCAACAAACTTCCTGTTTGGAATGATGATTATGACCAAGACCCCAGGAATTCTGTTGAAAGTCACACACTCAGATACACAAGGTTGACTTCATGGTGTTCTTTTCATTCTGAGGTATTTGCTAAAATTCTTTACCTTCTTTTCTTGTGGCCTTGCTTTGACCTGTTAAGTGTCTGCCTCCAAGGATATTTCCCATGCAATCCACTCGGTACGACGACTTTAAAAAGCAATATTTCTTCTACAAGGAAATTCACAGTTGAGAACTTGTGGTTTGATGCTCCTATGATTGCTTCATTTTTCCCCATATGATAGACGTGTTTATATAAAGAATAGACATGTAGATGCATTTCTACAATATATAAGTGCAGACCTGATATCATGGTTATAAATTCCAATGATTTATTGCATAAGCTTATCCACGTTAGTGAGTATACAATTATTAACTTTATGCTGAGTCTGGATACCTCAAATGTCTCAGCCAAAACATTCTACTGTTGATGATTTTCCAGCATATTTAAGTAAGATGAAAGGCATTATACTCATTAACACTACGAAAACTGTAGTTGGGAAAAAGATTGAATTTCAGAATACGAATTCACATTCCTATTACATATCGACATTTGGTACAGAAAATAGAGTCGTACATTGGTCGTGTTTCTTTAGTTTAAATGTCCCGGTTTCAAAATAATCAGCTGAACATACATTTATCTAAGTTTCTTGCGTTGAAAATATATAGAAAATATATCAAAAGAAGTTATATTATCTAGATATATAAGGTTGAATAATTTTCTTTTTGATATAGTTGAATGAAATCATTGAATAGTAATGACTTTCTTTTGACTTCCACCATCGCTTTGTTTGTAAACATTCCAATAGAGTAGTTAACCGGCAACCATGAACCACCTCACACATTTGTGATAGATATAATTCATCGCCGTGCCATTGATTTTGTTTGGTATGGATATTTTTGAATGTTTATACATATTCAAAATGTTTCTGCTTTAAATGGTTTACGTTACCTTTAAGTGTAACAAAGGTGTCTCACCGTATCCACCGAAATGTAAGAGGATGGGTGTGTGGTCGTTGAAATACATACGTAATACTGTAACAGATCCAGATTAGTAATTAGGTTTATATATAAGTGGCTGCTTTTCCTTGTATATTCTGATGCTCTTGATTGGCTACTCCTGCCAGATAACGCAATACTGCGATTTGTGTAACGGTAAACACTACACAACCTAACTTAAAACTGATGTATTTCGCTGACTGTATTGCTGTCCTTTTGGATTTATTGTTTAAGATTACCTTTGATCCATTATGGCAATGATTTAGGGTTGACATTAGGATGAGATTGTAGACGAGCGCCCGGGAAAACCATCAATTTTGATTTTTCGGAAAGTGGGCAGGGCTTTGAAATGGAGGGAAATAGTTGGGTAAAACACTCCAGACGAGCAGCTGAGAATGCTAATAACGCATTCCTAAAAATGTTAGAATTAAAAAAAAAATTCAACGAACAAAAGGGACGTCCACAGCGTACTCACGTCATATTTCAATATCCTCGACCTGGCACGCGACCTTAAAAATTGACCTCCCTGAAAAAGAGACTTACATGGCGCGTGTTTGGAATATCTGGAGCTTTCTTCGAGTCATATATCGATATACAAACCAAGTGAAGCTGTATTGCAAAAAGAAACATTGCCTGTACTGTTTAGTAATACCCATTTTCCTTAATTGTTTACACATTCCAGTGAATGCCGCCATGCGTTGTAACGTTTGAATCTGACTGAATCCAAGTTTTGCAAATATGTCGGGTCAGAATCATATATCTCCATACACAGCTGAACTTACTGTTTAACTTCCATTCTGAGGAAATCGTGATACTTTGCATTGGAGTACATGTTCTGAAAGTGATGAAATTTCACAAATAATAGACCATGACTTCTGAAATGTTAAGATAGGCAGGTTGTCTTTATCTTTTTTAGCTTGCTGGTGTTTTACATCACTTATTATTTAACCCTACATTCTCACTCTCCCTCATAACTTTACAACTAACAATTTATTTTATAAGGAAAGATCGGTTTTAAGACTGAAAAAAGAAAATTTCACACTGAAACCAATCTCTACAGTGGCAACAACTATTCTAAAAGTAGAACAAACATTATGGTACAGGAAAATGTGTGTCCATCTTATAAAAGTGTATGAACATTAGTGATACATTTTTACTATTGAGAGATGAAAGTTTAAGGTTTGCAGTGAATGTAGCTTGTACTTAAGGGAAATGATTATTTGTCGTGTATGCATGAACATATTTGATGGTTATTCTTTGATATGAAAAACTTAAATTTTTGAAGGAGAGGGAAAAATCTGGGGTGCAATAAATGAAAATGATCATCACCTAACCTATATCTGATAAGGACCTATTTTTCAAGGTTATTTATATTGGAAGTAAAATTGTCTTGATTAAGGTTAGTTTTAGGAAACAAGTACAGCTAATGATAATGTTTCTAATGTTAAATGTGAATAATTATGACCCAACTTATTTTGAAGGAGATAGGTATGGAAATGCCCCATAAAATCAGTCAATTCTCTCTTAAATTTAAGAGGTTTGACCACATTTAGGTAAAAGTTATCATGCTTTTCCAATCACCATAGTATATTCTTTAAGATGAATTTTTACATATACTGTAAAGTGAGGCTAAACAACCTATATTTCCCTAATATTTATGTTTGATACAGGATTTAGGTACAGATAACTAGGATCAGTTTTTGGAGTAGTTGATCAACAAATAATTATATGTTGATGCTGTGATGTAAGTGGTCACTGGAGGACAGATTTGTTATTAGCAGGTATCATACAAATAGATGTCATCTTAATTGTATTGATCACGTAAATTTCAGAGTGGTGAAGAATGGATGTTGACTGGGAGTACCTACGGGGAGTGACTAGGGATTCTGGGGAGTGGGGTGAGGCTGAACTGGAGGAACTATATCAGGTATGTGGGTAAACTGACTTGAAATTATGAACACCTAGTTTATCAAGATAAATTATTGCATCTATTGGAATTATCTTTTTAATTTTTTTTTGTAATTTTTTTCAGGTTTCAGACGCAAAGAATATAATCTTTAAGATATCTTGGTACATGCATCTTTTGTTCTTATGCTGCCAAAGAAGCTAAATCTTCATTATCTCTATCTGACTTTTGGGGGTTTCTACATTCCTGCTTTTTCTTATCTCATATATATGTAGTGCTCTTCATATTTTTATTCAGTATTCACTGATTAAATCCCTAAAGCATTCTGTGCTCAACATTATAGTCTTTGTATCTTACTGTTGTTTTTACTTTGGACATTATTTCATATTTTGATATTTGGATTGGTATTTCTCCTATGCTATTCTATTATCCTGAACATGTAAAGGATCTTGAACAATATCTTAAATTGAATAGAACCATATTATAGGAGAACTGAAGACTGGAAAATATTGGTTAGTCTTTATAATCTTCAATAGCTTTGTTGGATTTTCAGACACTTATGGGGATCACAAAACTCAGACATCGAGACAAGACTGTGGAAAAGATAGAGATGTTGTTTACTCTTACTCAGGCAGTGATGATGGCCAAGTATTCACAGGTAAGAGGAATGCATATTTGTTCTGATTAGAGTTTGCATTTAACTTTACCGTACTTTTATATTTGCATTTTGGTAGGGAGATGTTATCCTATGATCATTTCAAAATAAGTTTATTTTGTAACTTTTTGATGATTGCATTTTTGCTATCTTTTGCTATCATTTCTTCAGGTTGCTGCATTGGAAGAAGAGCTGAGTCGTCTGGCTGTGTCAGCTGGGCGGGGAGATGCCAGGCGTGAGCAAGAGCTGCAAACAGAGATTGCACGGTTACAGGCCATAGTTGAAAGTGGACGTTCTCAAGTTCCATCTGATGATGCTGATGGTTTTGCCTATGTGAGCAGATATATTTTTTCAGAGAAATGAATAATTTTTACGATAATTTGTGCATGGAAAAGGACCTTGGTTCATAATGACATGCATAGTGTATATATTTTTCATTTAGATGTTGCAGCACATGAACAGGGTATGAAGGTTGAAAAAAGTTATGCAAAAGCCTCTGAAATATTTGCAGGACAAGGTGAAATGGATTTAGATTTACATTAGAAGTTTTTAAGATTTTCTCACTGTGACTCATTTTCAATGGATTTTCACTTATGTACACAAAGTTATGACTATAGAAGCTTGAAGAGCAGTGCCTCAAATGGCCACCACATGCAAGATTGCATAAATTCTCTATAGGGGTTCAGTATCTGATAACGGGACTTTTGATGAATAATGTGGAATTATCAGATTTGGATGAACCCTGATGGATTGTTGGAATAATCAAGCAACTGGAAGTCAGATAATTAGATTTTCTCTGTATATCTTTTAAACTTTATACATGTAAACAAAATATAGAATAAGAGTGGGTTGTTGATGAATGTAAAGTGAGAATGAGTACCTTTTTTACTTGTTAGGATTGGTCCAGTGGGTGGCGCCTGAAAAAGAAAGAGATGGAAGAGGCCATGCAACAGAAAAATTTGGAGATACAGCAGTTCATGGATGACTTACAGGTAGATAACAGCAGTTCATGGATGACTTACAGGTAGATAATTCATGTTATCGAAATATGAGGAATTGCTTGATAGCAGATCCTCTGTTGATAGGTTACATTTGCACCCACCATATATGGATTTGTAGACTGCTATTATATATTTTTACATATTCTTTTGTGACTGAAGTGAAAACCTTAATCTTCTCAGGCCTGTGAAAATGACCGTGCTAATCTTCGGTCATGTGTAACAGAGCTTGAAGATCGTCTTGCTGAAGCCACAGAAGAAATTAACAACATCACTTCAGATTATGTAGCCATGAAGGAGTCCCACACACATGCCCGAGGTAAAATACTGTAACTTATTCTCTCGTATATGAATATTTGTGAGACCACTTCTTACATGAGGTGGCCATGCAAGGTTTTCTTCAGATGTTATTCTAATGCTGTTCCTGCATCTGTTCATGACAAAAATTTGCTCTTAGTCCCTCTGTGCTATCATTCTCTTTATCATCGTTTACCTTGAGCATTATTGCTTACATTCAGGTATGTACCTATTTCCTCAGCTCTTCAAAGAATTTACAAGACCTCTGTATCATAATCTTTTATTCTTTTCTCATACCTAAGTACCTTCCCTGTGGTTTTGGGAGCAAATGAACTATGGCCTCATTTGCACATATCCAGTCTTGAACTGTCACTTATGATGTACTACAGTCAGAGTTTGCCATCCACATTGTTACCTTGCCTTTGTTCAGTTTACTCTCAGTTTTCTCCTTTCACATTTTGTTCCAAGATCTGTCACTAGCTGTATGAGTTTGTCTTTCAGGAGTCTGCCACCAGAGCTGTGTCACTTGCAAACAGAACTGAATCACCTGTCATCTCCCATGCCCTCAGCATACTGTAGATTCACATTTGGCTTCAAGATCCCTGCATTTACCTCCTTTCCCATTTTATCCATGAACAAATTACACAGCCTTTGTTACAACACAGCATTGATGGAAACCCACCTTTACTGGGAACCACTCACCCACATCCATTCCTGTTTGTACACATTCCTTACTTTCTAGGTAAAAACAGTTCACTTTATATAGTAACATTTGATTTAACTCATACATTTGTAGCACCTTCACAAGGCATCCTTGCCAACCCTGTCATTATAGATGATTTAGATCTTGAAGTATGGATGAACAATAAGTGTTGTAAGCTCAGTCTTTGAGGAGGTTTGTATAGCCCATCCTGTTGTGAAATAAGTTCATTTTGGTTAAGTTTCATGGACACATGAATTGTACACTTTATAATCACTGCTCTTGCATAACTGATGATTATAGTTCAAGATTACATTGTATCACAGAGAGTCTGGCTTTAGCCCATGAAGAGATAGAAGGGTTGCGCAGTCACATAGAGGAACTTACTGTTGAAAAAGCTCACATTCAGCAAAATTACGACGAGCTTAGTGAAGCTGTGGATGCCAGAGTTGATAAGCTGAAGGTAGGTTCTCCAGCTCTTACATCATTTTGTTATTTCAAAGTGGCATTAAATCCCCTTATTATTAGGAATTTATATTTTAGTGATTGATTATTCATTACTAATTGTCGAAACATAATTAGTTAGTGTGGAGGATTATTTTATTTATTTGTCCATCTATTATTCTTATGCCCCTGTCTCTCAGTGTTGATTTGTTTTTCAGGCAAATTTTTTGATTGTGCCATATGATCTTGCACCTCACATGATCATTCAAACATCTATATTTCTCATTCCTTCACTAGGTTTCCCTCCTTTCATATTCTTCAATAAACATTTTAGGAGTTCATCAGATGCTGAGAGATTGCTTTGTTTCTTGATTAGTACCTTTTAATGAAGTGATGTTTTCAGTTGTTTTATTGATGTATTGGAATATACATATATATATGTGGTGGGATGGTGATGGGAATAGATGAAGGCAGCAAGTATGAATATGTACATGTGTATTTATGTATATGTCTGTGTATGTATATGTTGAAATGTATATGTATGTATATATGCATGTATGGGCATTTATGTATATACATGTGTACCGGGGTGGGTTGTGCCATTTCTCGTCTGTTTCCTTGTGCTACCTTGCTGACGCGGGAGACAGCAATTAAGTAAAATGAATGAATTAATGTGTTAGTCATGCAGATTTTATAAACACTAAGACATATTGCTTTAAAATTTGGTAAAGATCTGGATGTAAGCTATAACATAGACCAGTTTGTTGCAGTATTTAAAAGTTTTCTGTAAAGTTTTTTGTACAGGTGGAGTTGACCTCTTGTGAGATTGAACCCAAACTGCTGATTTTGTTAGATAGTTTTATTAGCAGCTTATCTGTTAGCTGGAAATACAGCCAAGAAAATTTCTTAATTTTAGGTTGGAGGGACAGGTTTTGGAAGTTGAAGAATTTGGGAGGGGACTGTTGAAGGTCTCTTGAGAGTGCAGTGAAGAATAGAAAGCTAGGAAAAGAGAAGGAAAGGAGGAGGGCAACAGGTCCCAGGGCTCATCCCAGATACTCCAGTTATTTGTGCTGTGTTGTGCTAATCTATATGCTTGGTGTGCTATTCACAAATGCTTTTCTTCTTAACTGTGTCTCTTCTTGCTATTGATAAAGTGTTCATTGAAAAAAGATTAGAGTACTGACCACTCTTAATTTTAATGTTACCTACCAAGAATTTTTCAAATTTCAGCAAACCTCTATTGGTAGATCTCGTCATGAAAACTGTATTTGAATATAGTGTAAATACCATTGTACGGTACATGTTGATGTGAGGAGCTCTGCTAAGGTTGTGGAGTTTAAAGGCTGTGGTACATTAGCTTTTCTACTGTGAATATATAATCATATGTTTTTGACTAAATAGGTAGTTGTGAGTCATCGGGAAGAAGAGCTACAAAGAATTAGGTCTGAGCTACACCAGAGATCCAGCATAGCACCAGGTACCATGCAACAAGCAGAGAATGACCTTTCACGTATTCTTCAGTTAGAACAGGTACAAGGATGTTTCATTGTCACTTATATTTTGTGTTGAATATTGTTTATGTAATGAATATTCATTTGAATGAGTTTTGATAAATGACTTTTAGAAAATATTTGACAGTGATAAATGATGCATTTAGAAAATGTTTGACAGTGAGAATCATATTTTAGGATTTTGTTATTAGGATCCTTTGTATTATTATATTCACAACAGGATGTTAAGGAGAGGGATACTGAGATTGCCTGTCTTGGAGAGCAGTTAGCTGAGGCATCGAGGGAGATTGATTCAAGTGCTTTACTAATTGCTAAACTCAAGAGCAGTAGAGTGTGAGTTGAATGTTTTAGATATATGTATGCATAACAATGTTTTAAAGACTTACTTTTCAAAATTTTGCTGTAACTGGTGATAAAGAATAGGTTGTATTAAGTCCTTTGAATTATGTTTCCTGCATGATACTTTTTACCGTAAGGAAATGTTCTACCTGACAGTCTATGCAGGACTGTACTGGCTTCTGTTTCCACTGTTCTTTTCATTTAAGATGTCAGTCAGTTTAGCCAAGCTTAAGTGGATGGAAATGTTTCTTTCCATCCCAGTTCCTGTATGGCCCAAGTAAAACCTGACCACTCAGTGTGTGTGTGTAGTTATGTGGCCACACAGTTTGGCTGGAAACTTTGGGTGGGATGTACTACGTTTAAATGAATTGATTTTGCATTTGAAATCTTGAAATTATTTTAGTAATGGTAATATAATCTAACATACTGTTAGCATGAACATAGGGTGCAATTAATGCACATCCTATCAAAAGTTTATCAATGAAATTTCTTAGATTTAAAGGATGATCTACATTTGGAAATAATTTTTTTTATTTCATGATAGTCAGTTGACAAAACTCTATTTGTAAAATACAGTTCAGCAGTGGAGGGAGAAGCTGCTGCTATTAGTCAACTTCGTGCACAACTTCATGAGGCTCAGCAACATACACAGCAACTGCGAATGCAGCTTTTGGCTGCTGAAGAAGATGCACAGCTTCATGCACAGGATGTAAGTTTTTGTCATTAGAATTAGCTTAGCTTCTTGTCCAGGATGTGTTTTTGTGTCAACTGCACAGTTTGGTAGGTACTAATGGATTGCTCTGTCTTTTATTCTTGTTGTTTTCTGTTTGTCCATCTGTATGAACATTCATCATTGCAATTAACGTTTTTACCTGCAGCTTAACCTCTGTCATAACTTTAAGGATGTGATTTGGACACAGTGTACATTAAAATTTATATTGTTGTTCCCCAGCATGTAAAGAATTAAATCACATCAGACACAACTATATAGTAGTTTAGAGTTTGCCCTTTATGCTCCTTATAAAAAGATTTAAATGTCAGATTAACTTGGTCATATCTTGAAAGTGAAAATTAGATGTTCTTGAAACTGTATATAGGTGTTTTCAGCATTTGAAGAATTAATTGGCATAAGACCTATATTTACATATTTTTTGTTTGCCTGAGTTATGATCTCATAAAAAAGGTTTAACCTACTATTTAACTTTGTTCACAAATTCAGAAGTTGAAATGAGATACTCGAGACATTTTCACAGGTGTTTCCTAGCATCTGAAGAAATTAATGGGATAAGACTTATATTATTGGTTTGGATTTTCCTTGAGCTATGCTTCTATAAGAAGGTTTAACTTGTAAGATGGGATGGTTTTATACAGATGCAGCAAAGATCACCTGTACCAGAGGTGAAGTTGTGGGGAATATTAACCACTTGTCATGTCTTAGGATCAAATATGAGAATCAACATAATATGCTTACATTCTGTATTGTATTTTACTTATGAACAATACTTTAAGCTGTATTTGTTATGTAAGTGCTTAGACTTATTATATACTTTGACATTAAATTCAAGCATAGATTGTGTTTATGAGAAAAGCTTCTATGAAGAAAAGTGTTCATGGAGTTGAGTGTATAGATTTCAGAGGGATTTTAGAAGAGTGTCTTAATGTTTAAGTTTTCTAACAGTGTGAAAAAATGTCTTGTTTCCCTATTATACTGGTTATTGTTTGCTTCTGGAGGATCATCTCATAATTCCATGATCCCCATCCTGTTGGATATACTTAGAAAGATGGTAAATTTTTTTGTCTTTGTCTCAGCTATCAACAGTTATTGGAGAATTGCAGTCTTATATGGCTGGTGAATTTTCTTTGGCTGATGCTGTTAGAGAATTAAAAGAGGTCCGAAGCCAAGTTCGTATCAGAGACTCACAGATAACTCAGTTGACCGCTCTTGTCAACACTCTTCAGATCAACATTAATCATCTTATTGAAGAGAATGGTCAGTTGAGGTAAGATATAAGTATTATTCTCCAAGTCAATGTAAATTAACTTTTATATTTGCTGGGAATCTGGTTCGGTGCTTCTAAAGGTGGTCATCCTAGAAACTTTGATTAGATAATTTTTGTTTTACATTGGATTTACTTTATACAGATAGGTTTGTTTTGTCATGAATTTACTTCATTGTCATATGTGTTTGTTTTAACATCATGAAATGGTTACAGTGGAACTGAATGAATCCTTGATTAAACCTATATGCCCAGCTCCTGAATTCAAGAACATCTGCACACCTCATCCCAAACTTACCTTTGCATCTCCTGCCTAGTCTCACTATCTGTCCACTGCACAACATAGGCTGCTTGGAAAGGTACAGAAAAGGGCATGCAAGATCATACTTGGTCCCTCCTGCAACACTTGTCAAAAGGCTTTTAACATATTTTCCTCTTAAATTTCCATCCTTTGCTTTACCACACTTCAACTTGTGCATGTTTTTTTGTGCCCCTTTCTCTTCACCATACCATTTCCCAAGACTTTCACAGTGCATGCTACCTTATCCCAGGCTTTCCATATCTACAACTGATCATGTACTGCATTCAACAATCCCATGGGGCTAAACTCCTAGAGTAAAAAAATTGGGCTAAAATCCTGTGTACATCTTGAGCCTGGAATGCGAAAGAAAAGAAGGTGAACAAGTTGGAAATGAAATGCTTGAGGACAGGATGTGGTGTTAAGTGGGTTGATCTTGTAATGAATGACAGAGTACCTGCCTCTGCCTGTGAGTAGCTGCTGTGAGATTTTGCCAGAAAGGCAGGAGAAGCACGTGACACTCGTTATGTATCTTGTTTGATGAAAAACATTGCTTCTTTCTAATACTGTAAGAGAGGTGTGTTTATGAATGCAGTCTGATTGAGAGAGCTGATCAGGGTCTGCTGAAATGTTTTGGATATACAGTGAGAATTAGCAAAGAAAGACTAGGAGGATTTGTATGTTAAAAATGGGTGGAGCAAAGGGAAGTACTTATATATTTGTGAGTACCTAAGTCATATCTTCCGCATATCTTCCATTATTTTGTGTGCCTTTAGCATCTGTCAGTTCTATTTGGAAATGCTTTTATTTTATAGTTCCAAGATTTTCTGTGTTTGCAACTAATGTACAGTGTTCCTGTTGATAATACTGAGTTTCATTTATATGTATTTTTTCATACTCTGCAGAGAACAGTTAAAGCTTGAGCCTCGTGAAGACATTGATCTTCCTGGAGTGAACAAGACTAACTGGCAGGACAGCAAAAATGTAATAGAACGTCTCACAAATCAAGTCAACAAGTTACAGGATGAGAAGATCACTCTTCGCACAAAGGTCAGACCTTAATTTATCTCTTCATTTGTCCCCTGATCCTTCCTACCATCTTTGAATAAGTGTCAAACAAGCATGGCCAAACAAATTTCTTATTTATATTATGCAAGTTTGAAATATCATATGGGTATGATGCATGTCAGTATTTTGTTGATTTGATTAGAATGGATGGGCTTACTCATATGTCATGGTCTTAATCGACATATTTGTTCCATATTTAGGAGACAGAGAGGACTACCATTGTTCCACTATTGATATGAAATATGGATATTTGACATGCATCATGCCCATATTTTGTGCCAAATTTAAGCAAGATACAAGAGATATCTGTTTAGTCACTTTTGCTGTGTGATGATTTGCACAGACATAAGGGACACATACTGTATGTTAAAACAGTTCTTGATTTTCTTTGTTCTTGTGTAGGTTTATGCTCCTTTTTATCTTTACAGCTTCAAAGATGGGCATATAGTCATATGTCTGTCATCTGTTTTTCTTGTTAGTACTTGCCAAGGATGTCCAGTATTCCACAAAAACTAAGTATACTAGAATAAGCTGGAAAAAAATAATCAGTGTTAAGTTAAGCTTTCTGAATACCCATGCCACTCAAATAGTGGCACACATTTTCACAACTGATGAACAGAACATGATCTGAGATAAGGTATTTATTGCGAAATTCTTTACTCAAATTCTTGAGAGTAGACAGCTGTAAGTCCCAAGAAGCACCAGGGTGTAGTGTTAGATAGGGAGGAGGAAGACTTAGCAGAGGACATGGAGGAATTTAGAGGACATTTTTAGAATGTACTGAAATAAGCTTTCTTGTTGAAGTGTCACTGTATTGCAGTTATGAAAAAAAAGTGGTTCATTTGTTTGTTCTACATATAAGTAGTCTGATGTATTAGTCGAAATGATATGAAATTGTTTAATTGATTCATTTACTGTTTTTCATGCTGTTGGAGGGCTCCATAGTTTCTTGGCAAGCTCCTGGCAATTTTTGGCTGAGTACTTAACACCCAAACATTGAAACTGTATTTCATGCTGCATAATAGGTTTTTCTTTTCTGTAAACTTCATTCTTTTTCAGATATATGATTTGACTAGAGAGTTATCAAATGCCAAGGGGTCTCTACAGCTGACAGCTTTAGAACTACCAAGAGATTTTGTATCAGGTTAGTAATTAATTGCATGTTTAAAGTATATTTGAAATTGTATATAATGATTTCAAACTTTCAAAATGATTTTATGTACTTTTTTGAAGATTCTATTCAAAGATTTATGTTGGAAGATAAGGAGGGGAAAAGGTAGACCTAGAATGAGAGGGAGTTTTAGAGTTGGGGAAAATGTGGTTAAGAGATTTATTGACATGTTGAAGTGTATTGAGCTGTAGAAGGGAATATATAAATGAGATTCTGCATAAATTATTTAGCTGGATGGTTGCAGATGGCATAATGGCTGATGAGAGAAAAAGAATAAAACCTCTAAATGAATTTTGCAATTCTTATGGAACTCATATTTATCAGAAAATGTTGTTATTCATGTCCCTTTTTGTAATATTTTTATGTTGAACTGTATCATATGTGTCTAGTTTTTC
>JAUTXX010213712.1:0-14861 GCA_032273605.1 Panulirus laevicauda | reverse complement strand
ACCTCCCCATTAGCCCCCTTCACTGATGTTCCCATTTGCTCCCTTGTCTTATGCACTTTATTTACCTCCTTCCAAAACATCTTTTTATTATCCCTAAAATTTAATGATACTCTCTCACCCCAACGCTCATTTGCCCTCTTTTTTACCTCTTGCACCTTTCTCTTGACCTCCTGCCTCTTTCTTTTATACTTATCCCACTCATTTGCATTATTTCCCTGCAAAAATCATCCAAATGCCTCTCTCTTCTCTTTCACTAATAATCAACAAACAACTGACACACTTCCCAAACCCTCTCATCTCCTACAGACTACATACTTGCCTCTCTCTCCCAGACTTTTGCATTTACCTCCCTCATTTCACAGCTGCTAGTTACCCTATAAACACCATAGTGGAAGGACTTATAAGTGCTTACACCTGGCAGCCTGTGTGTCTGGCAGCAGCAAACATAAATGTGTGGGAACATGAGAAGAAATAAGATGCAATTTTCAATGATGTTTGTGATATAGAGAAGTATTATGATATAATCATGAAGTTTCATCAAGGCCCCAAGATGACAGATATACATGGAAGGGGCTTACAGTGTGAATAACCTACTTTATCACTAAGAAAAATTAAAGGAAATACAGCAGATAAGGAAGTTTTTCTCTATTCTTTAACTTATAATGACTTTTCACATTATGTTGAATTATATTAAAGAGCCAATTCTTTTTATAACTTTTCATTTTTTAAACCTTAGGCTGAGAAACACAAAATCAGACCAGGCTTGGAACAAAAAGATCAAATCCAAATGCTGCTAGGGATTGCATTGTTATTTACTGTTACCTGTTTGTCGACATTCAGCACCACGTGCAGGGTGCTCAATCATTGGTATAACTAGTTAATTCAACTCAATTACTGAATAATTATATAACTCCTTACCACCAAGGAAGTCTGGTGAGGTTTTCTGAGGCTCTGAGCATTTCTATAAGTATACTACTGTACCTACTTGGACATTAGCTCAATAGCACTACTAGATTTAAATACCAAAGATTTTAATCTGAAGTGCTCTTGTAACATTCAGAGTATAAACAGTTGCAAGGCATGATCAATATTGCATTAGGAAATAAGTTCTGTAGTAGCATCAAGTAAAAATGATTAGTAAATTCAAACACAAGTATTATATTTGTAAAATAACAAATCCAATAAAAATCTCACCCAGTGGCTGATACGACAGGAGAAATATGGCAACATTTTTGTATTCTATTGGGAATCATGCTGTGTTATATGTTTAATGTCTTCCAGCAGCACAACAGAGGTACATTTTCATAACATAACATGTGAATTGATGAAAAAGATAGGTCTTGACTGACAGGGAGGTCGTGAGTTTTCCATAAGTCCTGCTGATTTCTAACAAGTGTATATCCTTCTACAATCTTCGTCATCCCCGCAGTTTCATTCACCTTACCTAATATCACACAATAAATCATATTGCTCCAAATCATGTTCTCCAGATATTTCAGTTATCACAACGAATCATATAAAGCACCTAAAACTAGTAGCTAACTGCCAAAGATAGTTCCAAAACAGAGGTAAAGTTACAGAATACCTGGTATCTTAAGATTTGTTTAGGAAATGTTATATGGGTAACATTTTTCATTCCTGATTTTCCAAGAAGTTGGAAAAATTAATTCAAACTTAACAGCTGCATGTTCCCATGCACTATAGAACATAATGATACAAGCAACATCAAATTACATATCAACCACAAAAAATAGCCCAGACCATCATGATTATCAATTTGAACAACACAATCTAAAATTCAATATGCCCTTTTCAGCATGAAAAAAATGTAGAAAAAAACAACCATAATGTAAATAATTATCGAAACCTGCTCGAGTATTCAAATTCATAGCCACTAACCCTTTCTTGAAGTCCCCGTCAAACACAGTGCAAGTGCCGAAAAAATGAATGCTGCTAATAAGCCATGTCTGCTTTGAACATCAGATTATAAATACCATAATCTGACTCCCCTAAAATCAACCAGGTCTCATGTCATGCACAGAGGCATTAGTTAGTTCGCTCGTGTCACTGACATGAAATGACTGATGGCCATCCCTGTAAATCAGCCATGATCTTCGGGGTAATTTCCCCTTCAGTCAAGGTTTCCCTTACCAAGGCGATGAGATTCGAGTGTAGCCCATTCTCATGCAGGAGCTTTATTTGCTCAAAGAGACACATTTTAGATGAGGAGTCGGGGGTAACGCGTTCCCTCGGCGTTTTGAGTATGTTTTGGTTCTTCCTTCCCATCCAGCAGCGGCGGCCGTGTTTACCATACGACTACTGAATGATTGCTCGCTTTGGCACATTTAACTTTCAAAAATTTACGAATGACAAATCTACCACTTAGAAACGTGTTAGGTTATTGTCATATATCTATTATTTCTATTTTCTTTTCTTTAATATTTTCTCTTCATTTATTTCCTGATAAGCTCCACTGTTCATGCAGCACAAAATTTAAAAACATTGTTGTGCATCACTTGATTGAATCCTTTACGTAACACTAGAGACACATTTTGGTATATCCTGTTTTATGCAGTTAGATTAATGTTTGTCATGTTTTTGGCACTGTTACATCGCCTACTTACTTTACAATAAGCCATATTATATCATTCTAATGAATCTGTCACATTAAACTTTACATTCTCTTCACTACCTTATTTGAATCACTTTTGCATTTTTTTTCGGTCTCATCATGCAATCTTATACATGTGACCTCTTTTCCTCTTAATGTACATATGAATGATTATCATTATTATCGTTATTATTGTTATTATTATCATTATCATTATCATTATTATTATTCCCTCTTGAACGCCGTTTCCCGCATTAACGAAGAAGCGCCAAGAACAGACGAAGCAATGATGCATTTGATCACTTCCATTCTCTTTCTGTCATGTGCAATGCACCGAAACCCTAGCCCCCTACGTACAACCAGACCCCTGCAGACATTTCTATGGTTACCCCCAGCCGCTCCACATGTCCTTGTTCAGTTCTTTTTGCACGTTCCTCAGTGCTCGAAGGACCTTAGCCTTCTCATCCACACACAAATATCACTTCGACTATCATGGTTCTATTTGCTGTCATGTTCACTCCCGAATAGACGTCCAAATTTTCCCCCATTTAAACTCGCACCCCAACTATCCTCTCTCTCTCTGCCCTACTAAACCTAATAAAACTGCTTTTATTAACGATTACTTTCAATTTCCTCCTTTTTCACACTCTCCCAGACTCAGTCACCATCTTATGCAGTTTCTCACTCGAATCTGCTACCAGTGATGCGTTATTAGCATACTTGCTCCTCTCTCCAACACCATTGCCTCACCACTCCATCAATAAGCAAGTCAAACAGCCATGGTGACATCACATATCTATTGCAGACCAATCTTTCACCTGGAACTACTCACTCTCCTCTCTTCCTACTCATGAGCTTGCCTTGCACTCTTTAAAAACTTATCACCACTTCCAGTAGCTTTTCTCCAATACCATATATTCAAATGACCTTCCACAAGGAATTTGTATCAGGCCTGTCATATGCTTTCTCCATATCCATAAATGCCACACACAAATATTTTTTCTCAAGTATTTCTTACACACATTCTTCACTGCAAATACCTGATCCACACATTACCACTCCTGAAACCACATTGTTCCTCCCCAGTCCAATACTTTTTACATGGCTTTACCCTGTCAATCATCGCTCTCTCATACAACTTACCAGGTGCACTCAACAATCTTATATCTCTGTAGCTCAAACACACGTTTGTCCTCCTCACCTTTATACAGTGGTACTATACATGCTATCTATCTATCTATCTATGTGACACTTGTTCTTTTCAGGAACTCCCTATTGCATTCTTTCTCTAAACATTTTAAGCACCTCATTCACACATGATTGCACCTCTACATTTACTGAACTTTCATCAATATTTTCTGTCACCCTTCTTTCACACTCCTTGCTTTCTTTCTGATTTATCTCCACTTCTCCCTTATCCTTACCTCAAGAACTACAAAATAGTCATCTTTAAAGAATCCTTTCACACCTCTAGTATCCAGCACGACCTTTCTCAACTTTTCATCCATTGCCACATAGTCAGTCAAATTCTTTTGTTCTTCTCTTCCATCATTTCTCATCCACTGTTCTAATCAGCTATTCCATATACAATACACTCTAAAATGATGAGGATAAATATACTCATACAATTATTCTAACCTTTTAATCCCTTTAAAGGAAAAAATGTATCTTTGGTTATGTAAGTTTCAGTGATATACATTAGCGATTCCTGAAACAACCATCCCAGTTTCACCACCTTCCCAAAACAAAGACATAAGTTTATTTTACCAAATACCATAATCAATTCTCATTCAAATTTTGTCCCTAATCTCATGTCTTACTTCTGTACAACAGCTGTATCTTGTTTCTTGAAAACATTACTGATAGTAAGTAAATTAAACAACCAAATAAATCACAAAATGCTAAGTTCTTGTGGGTAAAATATGTTCTTATATACCAAACATGCTTTAAGCTTTTCCTCATTGTCTTAGTGAATTCATAATTCTCATCCCCCTAACCCATGAAAGTTCTTAATTTCCCACCATTAAAGTTTTAAATCTCCTCCCCATCTGATACTGAATATCAAAACCACAATAAATAGCCTAGATTTATATTTCTCATTTATATTGCTGTAGGGACTTAATTGTCCTGATTTGTTGGTTCATACGATCACTTGTAAAAGTGTCTTACTGCAAATCCTCCTCAGGATATGATAATATTGCTGGCTGGCCTAATGCAATTTTTTCTCAAAAACTTTGAACTGCTTCCCCTTGAGCAGTAGGTTTGTGTCTGGGGCAAATACTATACTGGTGTAACACTGCACAGTTTTCGTTATCAACCTGATATATAAGATGTGAAGAAAGTATTATTTGAATGTGGTCTTTGTCTTTCCATTAATATATACATATTTTCATGTGATAATAATAATTATCCCTGGGGATGAGAGAATAAGAATACTGCCCACATATTTCTTGAGTGTCATAGAAGGCAACTAAAAGAGGTGGGAGCAGGGGGCTGGAAATCCTCATCTCCTGTTTTACTTTTCCAGAAGGAAAAGAGAAGGGGAGCCAAGTGAAGACTGTTGCAAATGAAAGAGAAAAGAAGGGTACATGGGCAGTACTTATAGGGAAGGAGTGAATTGACTGGAAGATGTATAAGAGAAAGCAACAGGAGAAAGAGGAAACAGGTAGTGAGGAGATGAGGAGAATATGGGGTTAGTATTTTGAAGAGCTTTTGAATGTTTTTCATGATAGGGTGACAGAAGTAGGATGTTTGGGTCACGGAGGTGTACAAAGTGAAATGTCATGGAAACTGGTTTGGTGAGGAAAGAAGAGCAAGATGAAATGTGGTAAGGTGGCTGGAATGAATACTACGGCAGTTGAATTCCTTAAGAGAGTGATCGTGTTGTTGATTAGTTTGTATTTTCATGGATTATGTTGAGGTGTCTGAGGATTTGCTGTATGCATGTTATAAAGTGCATGAGAGATTTGAGGTGGCTTTGGCACGTGGAAAGAATGCAAAACAGGGAGTTTACAAGGAGGGTGTATTGTAGCACAACTGAAGGAGGTAGCGTGAGAGGGAGACTGCCTGTGACATGGAGAAATAGACTGCAAGAGTACCGGAGAGACAGAAAAGGGGGAAGAATGCATGCAATAGTGGATGCAAGGGAGATATTTAAGGACAGGGATAAGTTGAGACTCTTTTGCTGTGGCCATCCCCTTGATGAGTTTTCCTGGAGGGAATGGGCATCAGAGATAGGGACTGATCATGTACAGGTATATGTACTGCTTAGCCTGGGATACTTCATCACCACTGGATCATATAAGGCCATCTGACACAAGTATTTCCCCTAAATCTGTGCTCTCCTAATGCATATGCTGTAAGGAGTCAATTAAAATTACCCCTTACGAAATTTCCTATCCACATCACTAATGATTAAACATTTAGATTTATCATATTTCAGGGTAAGTAGAAATAATATACATTTCTTTAAATATAATTTATTCCAGTGGAATAATATACATTATGACTTTACAGTGAACAGCATAAATATCTACAACTTCTGAATTTCTGAAGGCCATCTTAAATCATCTATGTACAATTGGCTGCATTCACTGAAAGGTAACATTTACAAATAAAACAATTTTCTCCAAATTTCCTAACACATTCCCTCAGACACAAAATGTGTTGCCTGACACTCCAAATAGTCTTGGCTACTGCTCTATACAGTTTTCTATGTTAACAACTCCAGTATGCATATACACTTAAGTAATTTAAAGAGGGGTATTCTTAATTTTCAATAAATATGCTTATGGAAAAAAAAATTCAAAATCAATAGTCCAAGACTAGACAGAAGAACAATTGCCACAATTGTAAAATCTGGTCCAACAACATGAGTCTTCTTTCACTTTATTTGTGTGCACTTTACTCAAAGGGTAATATCATCGGATGTTTCACTAAACATGACTGCATGTTATTCGTCTGTCTTCATTAAAGCTGATCCAAATATGGAACTTTACTAACATCTCCAACAATGCTCATACTCAGCTTGCTTCCTGAGACTTTCTTTAATGCCTAAAAAAAGAAAAGAAAGTGGGATTTAGTAAAGACAACAATTCATCACTGACAATCATAAAACTAGTTTAAGCTATACCAAAATTTACCATAACACTTTCTAATGGATGGAAAAAAAGATTAAAACGATACCTTGCTATACTCAAAAAATGCATGAACTAAAAATGCCTACAACCTATCAAAGCAACTTACACAACTAACTGTGAATCAAGAAAGACAAAATTGGAAAAGATAAAAAACCAAAGCTGCCCCAGAAAAAAAAGCTCTCTTCTTTAAATCAATATTTTAAGGAAGACCCTTTGGCCATGAAATCAAGAAATGTGTGAACTTAGAATGGCTAGTGAGAGGCAGATCAGTGAACGCAGCCCAGTGGTGGATGCTGATTAACCAAAACAGACCCTTGAGACAAACTGGCTGCAAATATCATTGAGTTGTTTGCAAAGAGCTGAGTAAACTGCTGCCTTCTCAATGATTGAGGAAGGACAGGGTCCTAGTCAATATATCTAAACGTAATTCATGCTCACATGACAAACCAAGATAGGAGAGAAATAGAAATAAATGTTACTCAAACCATTTGCAAGATTATGTTGAAACAGTACACATGCTATATCTCTTGTCTTTTACCAACAAAAAAAAAGTAATCAAAAGGATTATGCTTAAATATATAAATGTGGTTAAACACTTACAACTTCCACAGCAGCAGGTGTAACAGCATCAATGGCAGCAGCTGCAGCAGTTGGGCTAACATAATGGCCAGTTAAGAGGGCTTGTAATCCCATGTCCTCTAAATTCTCCGCTGTGTCAGAAAAATACTCCATTAGTAGTTTGTATCTCTCAGGCATAAAAGAATCAACAGCAGGGTAATACATCAACATAAAAAAAATTTCAACTTCTTAAGTTGTCTAGATGAACCACACATGATCATTTCTGAAATTACAGCAGCCACCACATCTCTGTTACTCTAATTCTACTCCCATCTACATATGGTTGATAAGTATATTGCTTATTTCACTCAAGTATATTTTCAATTTATGTACAGCACAAACATTGCTGTATTGTGTCCACAAAAAGTATTGAAAGTTTAATGTGGATTTGAAGAGAAGCAATGGGTAATAAGGATGTCAATAGCTCATAAGGCTTTTTGGGCAAGGTAAGCTAATATGTAAAAGTATTTAATAAAATAGAACCATAAAGAGCAAGCATTCTAATCTGTGGCATATTGATTTCTTAATTATAATTTTCTTCTTACCTCCTGATTCTGATGCCATAAGGATGGTGGCTTTGACCTGGTTCTTACCACGGGCAACATCTGCTTCTGTCACCTTCAAGCTCATTACAGCTTTGTGTGATGCATCCAATACCTGAAAGTTTTTATGTGATTTTAATATCTAAATCAGATCTTGAGATTTATTGTTATAGACATAGTACATATTTCTTTGCAAGGATAATAGAAATTAAAATTACTTTCAGATATTTCTGTTCTCACATTACAGCTCCTTTATCCACTTTTCTCTACTCACTTCACCATCTCTAAGTTTCTGCTAGATCCTATGGAACAGTAACCATAAATGAGCCTGATTTACAATGAATTCTAAACGCATATTGGGATCAAACGCCCATAGACTATGGATCACTGGGCTGCTTTACGCATCCAGGAAAATTTTTGTCCTTAAATGTTCTGTGATGCAAACAGACTTTGTTTTTCCAGGTCTGAGAGGGCTTACCGAGAAGGGAACAGGATAATAAGGTCGGTCAATCACTTCACCGAGATCATAAATGTAGGATTTGAAGACTGAAAAGCTTTTTCTCCTGGTGGTGCCCCTTAAAGGTGAGATTTTCCTTGGGGAGTGGGGAGTATCTGGTCAAGTGCACTCGTACTTTCATTATGATTATGAAAAAGATCTCTTACGCTTACCCTTTTCAATCGCCAGACTATTGAAGCCTTTGCTTGACTAAAGGGGTCACTCAGCAAATTAGTGACCAAACACCAGGTTGATGTCACCAACCTAACTGCACCCAGTCTTTCAAGAGCTCACAATCCACAGACTGCAGTGCTAACCCATGGAAGTCACAAAACTGAGACTAGGTCTTCTGAAGGAGGAGAGGATGGCTGGGCTTGGCAAAAATTTCAGATTTCAGGCAAGACCTTGACTGATGAATGAGAAGTGTACTGGAATCTGACTCTCTGGATGGAGGAAGCTCCTGAGACAAACAAATTAAATCCCCAATTTTAAACTAAGGTACCATGTTACAAAGGTGGAAGACAAATGCTAGAGACCCCTTTCCTGATCTTCTCCACTGAAAGGTTTCTGGAGAGGCCACCTCCCTTACAACATGTGCTCCACAGTAAAGCTTAAATTACACCAATAAGATTAGCGTCTTGGTCCAAGTAAAAAAATCTCTTACTGAAAAGGAAATCAAGTTTCCAGGAATGGGAGAAAAATATCTTGGCTGAACTGCAAAAGATCTCTTGATGAAATCTCCAAGAAAGGATGGTAATGGGAGTATTTCCAAATCTAATAGTTTCATTCTTGGCAATGAAAAATGGAGTTTAGGCCCCACAGGATCTGCTCCTTCCCTTCTGCTAATACTCAACCCTTCAACTCCTTCTTTAAGTTTCTTTTCCAACTTTGTGAACCTAAATCTTTTTATGTTCTTTAAAACATAAACTTAAGGGTCCCCACAAAGATCTGCTTTTTGTCTTTTTCTAACACTTACCCACTTCTTTACATTTCCTTTCTAACCCTGTGAACATCAATTTTTCATGTTCTTTAAAACATATTTAACCTTAAAAGTTTCAAAGATATTCATATGAAAAAGAAAAATACACTGCAGAATATTTCATCCACTATCAAAAAAATAACTTCATAAAGTACACCTCATCCACTACTATCACTCTGACAATGTGCAGAAGTTTTGCCACAATGCACTAAAAATTCCAAGAGTCAGGTCTGAGTGTCAATTGGGTTCTCACAGCACATATCTTACAATTCATTTCATATAAACTGAAAAGTTGACAACTAATAAGCATTCTGGTTTATCTCATAAAAATCTTTTCATGTTATAATCAACAGTATTCAGAGATAATCTCTTTAAATGGCAAAATTATACAAATTTGTAAGATTAACAGCCGCACCAGTTAGACGCAGTGTTACTGAGGTCAAGCAGGCACTGCCTCCACTTGTGCTAGAAACATCTCATCTTCATAAATCTTCAATAGTGGAGGAGATAAGTCCATAAAGTCACTCTTCAAACAATCCAAAGACAGATTATCAAGTACTTCTGGATCATCAGCTGCCTCGTCCTCTAAACTGAACTAAAAATGACTAAATTTCCTTACAAGAAAACTCATGAGAATGTGGTGTCATTGACATGGCGGTAGAATGACTAACGGTGGGGAGAAATCATTGAAAACTGCATCCTTGGCAAGCCACCTGGGTTAGGCAGGGAGCTTTGAAATAGTCTCTCAAAACTTGATGCCTCAATTTACATCTGAAAAATCTGTTTGCCTCATGTAAATATTTATCTAGGGGAATTAACACTACTCCCAAGGTTTTAAGAGTGTGCATCAATGCAGGTATGTATGATTACTCATTTATGCTAATGATGATAGGACCTGCCATTTGTGGGGCTTCTCTTTCTCTCAATATCCTAAAAACTTCAGAAATACCATCCTTTTCTCTAGTATGTCATCTCAAAGAGATTTAACAATAACTTACCTTATGAACAGATGCAGAATCAGCTATAATGAAATAACCAAACAGGCCAGTATCACTGTAATTGATATTGATTGCAGATGCCATTCCAATACCACCTGAAGCTGCCACAGCTCGAGACAGGACACTACCAGCATTACATCCATACTTGATGTTTGGTCCAACCCCAAGAATATGCTGAGCTACAGCCAAGGCTGCTGCATCACTGCTACCAATGCTATGAAAAAATTTAATCACAATTACTCCTATGCATAACATAGTTTACAAAATACAGAATCCAAACTCATACATATATACAATGGTTTCTACAGAGAAAGACAGGCAGGCAGGTACTTGGAGTGCAAGCAACCATCAACCATGGAGGAATTATTACCTGGGTCTTTGGAGGATCTGTGACACTAGTGCAGTGAGCAACCACTACAGTGGCTGTCAATTTCCTTCCCTAACTCAGGCTGCTGTCTTTTCTTTCCACCTCACAAATATATGGGTTGCTGGCATTTAGTCTACAAACAAATACTATCTCCACCCAATATGCAGCACTCAAGACATATAACTCACTAGAATCTTTATTTCTAACTACATTATCCTGGAGTGAACTTAACATGCTGGCCTTGCACAATGGCAAAGGCTTGTCACAGGATAAAGTTCAAAAGCTGGTGCCTCATTAGCATAAAACTCTTTCCTCATGCTGTACAAACAGGTAATCACACGCACACACACTGAAGTCCCTCCCCATACATTACAAACAGATAATCATAAACACACACCCCTGATATTGTGTGAATTGTAGAGACAAAGCTTACAAAACAGATAACATTTCACATGTTCTGCCCAAAACATACATGATAGTAAGGATGAAAATAGAAGGCAAAGAAGGGGGAAGATTGGATTTAAATAAAAGATTGCCATAAGTATCAGAAAATATTGGAAGAGGGCTCATTCCAAAAACATATATTAGAAAGGGTAAATATAGGGAATAAATTGATAGGTCCTGACCCATTCATTCAATACTCATGGTCCTAATGAAATTTCATTACATGCACTGAAGATGTGTGCAGAAACAACAACCATATCTTGTGAAATACTGTTCAAGATGTCACTGGCAAGTGGCAAAATGCCACAGGAGTGGAAAAGGGCAAAAGTCATACTTAACTACAAAAATGAGACAGTGAACAGGCACTAAACTACAGTCCAGTCTCACAGATGAGTGTGGTCTGCAAGGTTCTGGAAAAGATAACTTAAAAGCAATTGGATGAATTTCCATAGAGGAGAAATGTGCTAATTGAGAGAGAGCACAATTTTGTTGAGTCTCCATAAAGGAGAAATGTGCTAAGTGAGAGAGAGCACAATTTTGTTGAGTTTCCATAGAGGAGAAATAAACTGAGAGAGAGCACAATTTTAGGAAAGGAAAGTCATATATAACCAACCTCTTAGATTTCTATGAGAAATTTCTACTGAAATTATCTCTGTAAAGTAAAGGCCCAAAAGATAATACTACATCATTAAATTATCATAAATCAGTGTAAAATGCATACGAGTGCAGAGAAAACAATGTATGCTAATAAAATAGAGAAAAAATGTACCAAGGCGATGTAAAACAGGCTATTACATGTTCTCCACATTCTTAGTATCTCAGTCCAAGGTTGGAAAGTTATGGACAATTCTATCACATTCCAAACTCAGTCTGATTGGTCCTTACCTTACTGGACTAAACCTACAATGTAATGGACTTTTACAGCAATGTCTATTAGATTCCAAACTTAGTCTGGTGGGGTCTGAAGGTTCTGTTAAAAGGCTGATTTCATTAGAATGAACTCCATCTGAATGTAAATTTACTGTAATCCAAAAATACCCTCTGATCTATAACTGCACTTCCCCATATATTACCCTCACTGATGCCCCCGTTCCCTTTCCTGTTTCCTGTTCTTTTACTTCCTAAAGTTTGCCAATATTCTCTCACTCCATCTCTCATTTATCCACTTTTTCTTTTACATCTAAAAATCACTTGCACCCCTCCTAGGCAAATAATACCCATACACCCCTTTTCTCTTTCACAACCTAACTTCTTAGTTTCATTATTCGCTATCCTTTCTCTGATGTCCACATCTCACCAACCCCATGATATGCATTTCATCTGCATGTGTAAAAAATGCTTCCAAAAATACCTTCTACTCCTCTCTTACTTCCCTCGTTTCATTTACTCGCACCATATGTAACTCTTCACTCACTCTCTCTTGGTGTCTCTATACAAAGGACTCTTTTCTCTCAATTCACATCCAACAATTGCCTGATCCCCTTAGACCTTTAACCCCACTAACACAAACTTATCTAAACATCATTTCTAAACCAAGAATTCTCAATCATAAATTTTCTATTAGCACAATGCAACAAGCTCTCTCCCATTTTCATCTACACCAGGACCCAAGAGGCCCCATTTATAGCCTTAAATGCCACATCAGTAACGCATAACTTGACTCTAAGATTCAGTCCTTTGCTTCAAAATTGCTGGAGCACTCTCAGCTCCACACAAAAAGTTCTCACTGTCTTCTTCATGTGCATAAGCGATCATCCATCAATGATAGTTTACAATCATTCTAACCAACATCAGTCTTAAGCTCCATTCTTTACACTCTTTAATAAATCCTCATAGATCCATGTCATGAAAAGAGCTACTCCAAGTAATATATTGCTGGAAACTTATACATTTACCTACAATAATTAACAATTAAAAAGTACTGATTCATATCGTACCTGGCTCCCTCACCAGCAACAGCAACAATTGTAACAGCTGCTCCAGTCTCCTCACGAATTTCTCCTCCACCATAAGATGAAAATCCAGCTGCACCTTCTCCAGCTGGCACACCAAGACTGTTCACACAGGAGATTAGAGGATCGTGATCCACACCAAGACCAACCACTGCCATGCGACTAGCCAGATGGGTGGAATCTACATAATTACTCAACTGTTACAAGTAAGAAAAGACAAAGCCATTACTATACATAAACATTTGTAATCATAGAACATATTTAGCAGTAGAGGACTAACAGACAATCAGAACAGTGAGTAATTTGCTTCCCATCTTTATTGCTAGGTATCTTTTCATCAAGAGCCAGACAAAAACTTCAACCCTAAGTAATCTTTGTTATATATTATATATATATAACTGCCTTAGCATTTGGAACAAACAAAAAACAGCCTCATTTGAATTTATCTACTCTGAGGTTGTCATGTATTATGCACCAAAACCAGAGCCTACCAACCACATTCAGGCCACAGACTATTCCATGGTTTGCCTTGAATGCTTCATATGTCCCAACACAGCCTAATGATAACAACCTGCTCCATATATACATCAATCCAACTCATCCTGCGCCATGCACACTTCCTACACTTCTGAATGTAAAGGCTTCAATATCCATATGCCTCTTTCACTTCGTCCTTACATCTCCTCAGTCTCACCCTACACTTTGCTCCCTCCACTTCTGACACATAGATCCCTTCAGTCACTCTTTCTTTATGCATCTCTTACAATACTGGTAACATATAGTTCGTACTGTTTGGACATATGGAAATTCCCAGCTTATAAAAAGGGTTACATTCCTGAACCCTATTCGTAAGATGACTTGTTCATGAGAGAAAATATACAGAAATGATAACAATTTACATTAAATTAGTGTAAATATCTATTAATGCTTGTTATAATGTAATAATATATTCTCACAGATAGTTAAAAAACACTATACTAAACAACATTTAATAACAAAAATGCATGTTTAATCAGTCCTGGTTCATAATTATGTTGGACTACGAATTAAACTATTATTTGAAGCTCACTCATATATTTGGGTGTTCAGAGGTCAGACGTTCATTAGTCAGGGGCTCCCAGTGCGTGTGATACTTACCAGGGCTGTGCTGGTGCAATATAACCTGTGGTGTTAGTTTCGGGTATACCTACTTGTGTATATTGAAACCATAATTCCTGACTGGTTGACTATGCTTAAAATAGCTCATCAAAGATCAAGTTTTACTGCCAGTGATTCTGACAGTCTGAAGCCCAAACTACCAAGCAAAATCAAGGTCAACCACAGTATGTCTCTCTAATGCCAGCATGTGTCCAAGAACAGGAACTTGTTGTTACAGCAAAGCTCATTCTCTTTTCAAACTGTAACAAGATACCCCACTTTGATTCACACATTCAACAGTGCTCACTTCCTCACTTTCCACTAATCCCATGTCACTAATCCCATGTCATGTCTCTAGTGATCTGGCAATCATTCACACATGTCAATCACCCACTTTTTAATCTGACTTTTTGGTAATTTATATAAAGTGCACATTGGAAAATATCTGAAAAAGCAACATAATTCCTTTAAAAACAAAATTAGTATAGCAAGAACTCACCACATCTGAACTAAGTTTCCCAATATGGTGATCAGGCACGAAGACAGAATTGCCAAGACCTGTGTTGCGAAAAGAAGCT
>JAUTXX010213601.1:0-10327 GCA_032273605.1 Panulirus laevicauda | reverse complement strand
AAGGTAACTTTTCACATGGTGTAACCAATAGCAGGCATAATTTTCAGTATCCAATCACCTTGAAAAACTGATTCATAACATAAGCAAAATACTTGACTCGTCTCCATAGCATGGCTTTAGACCTTGTGACTCCATTACCATATTGCACACAAACCTAACATCTTGGAAGGCTTTAACCTGTCACATCTTGCTTCCCATGCAGTATTACAGGCAATAGATATAAACGGGGCATTAGATACCATTCTTGTACGGCACTGTAGATACATTTCATGACCCTGCACAAAAATTACTAAACTTGAGCCAATTTTATAGCTGGCTGGTAATAGTCAATCTCAAAGGCTTCAGCTCCAAAATCCTCAGGTTCTACAGTGGCATTCCCAAGGAGCCACTGTGTATCCAACTCCCCTTAATATCTTACTGTCTCTCACCACCTCCAGATTACAATGTGAAAATCCTCTTGGACACAGATGACCTCACAGTCATAATGTGGCACCTTTACACAACCTAAGTAGTAACAAACATGAGCCTTTACATGAAACCACGAGAATATTGTCTCATCGAAAGAATTTTGCATCCCTATAGAAATCTAATTTCACACTGAATCTAACCTGCACATCCCATCATGATTGACTTTATTCAGGGATCCTAGTACATTATGATAGGTATACATGTGTGCAAAAAAAACACAATAAGGTACACAGTTGCTTCCGCTAGGATAGCCTACTAAAGTTTTACAAACTTATTTCCAGTAGGGTCATGGTAAGTGGTCAGGTACCACCACTTGAAAAAAAATCTCTTCTTTTCTGAACCACACACACCATTTATTCCCCACACTGCAAACAATAAAAGTGCCATAAACTATTTTATGCCTTCAGAACCTTTACCAGCATCAGTTATGGTTAAGGAAAAGAATTCCATAATATCCTCTACAAATTTCCTCCTCTCCAACAAGGTTTATCTTCACACAGTAATGCCTCACCAGCCTGGTCATCCAACCCGTCAAAAGTTCGTTCTACGAGACATACACCCATTGGAAACTGCACTCCCCAGGCTTATGTGAGTTAAAAGTTTTTATGTATTCTAGACAACACCCTTCTCTGCGACATTTCAAACGATGATTCAACAAACCACTAGACCCATTATACCCAAGTTGCAACTTCCATACTGTAGACACTGAACACCTGCTCCTAAACTGTCCAGCACTCACCTCACACACGCACTCTCCATAACCACACTTGACTTATGGTTCCATCTGGTGGACGTGGCTAGCTTTTTGATCACTTAGAGATTCCCATGGAAGGGTATCCAGGGATAGGAAAGTAAGTTAATATAAATATGTATATATACAGCACATACAAATGTTATTTGTTACTCTGGTTATTTATTTGGTACCAACTCAAGTTGTATTATAAAAAATTGGTTGTAGCATGTAAATACAGTAATTACATATAAGCTGTAAACATGCTTATACCCATATCTGCACAACATGAAAAACTATAGGTATGTCATTATCAATTGCAAACTAAGTTATGTTTTCTCTAGATATGAACCTGAATATATATATAACTGGAATAGATATCTCTCAAGTGAAAACATGAATTTTTTTCTACCATAATTCTCTTGACGTAAATGTTACTACTGTTTTATACTAAACCCTTTAAAGATGTTTTATGAACATAGATATTTTTCCTGTAATGTTTGTGGTGCATGTCAGGGACATACTGAACAAACTGTTCCAACCCATTACCTGATTTCTTATTTTTCCTAGAATTAAAGCTGGAAAATTGCTAATGATTTTGTTGGGATAAAACCAAACTTTCTCAGAGATTGACATCATGAAAAAATAGGAATTCCTTTCCTGATATGATAGTCAACCAAACTTACTCTTAAAGATAAAATCATAAGCAATGTATGAAACTTATGTAGCCCATAAATATAAAATTGGGCCCGTATCATTCCAAAAAAAATAAAAATTACATAATTGAACATGCTAACCATCCATTCCCTCCCTTGAAACACCAATTTTTGTACTGTCTTTTTCTGAGACATGCATTGTTTGCTGATAGGACTGTCAAGTTATGCTCAGTGCATAGCAGAAGTTCTCTTGGCTGGAATGGAGTCCTCCATTCATTTAACCAAATCTTCCTTTTACAAAGTATGATGGGCCATTATACTCTTCCTTTTCCTTGAAACCAACTCTGCTTTCATTTCTACCTGGAATCACTGCAGAGGTTTATAAAGTCGAGCACATCATCACATAAGAAACTGTATTGATTTGACTAACATAAATCTTTTTGGTATTTAACCAAAATATATGTCTGGTAACTTCTGTAATTTAGCATTTCTTCCTCTCCAGTCCTGATCAGAATGACTAACTCCAACTGATAAAGCTGCTCTTTTTGGTACCATATCTTCCTCTAATTCAATATAGAATGATTTTCTCTCTAATCCTCTGCCCCAGTTTTCCAATGAACCTATTCTATCTCATATTCTCCACCTGTATAATCTGAGTACTGTTCCATCTCCATGTGGATAAGGCATTGGCAAACCTACTCGGGTCCTACAGAAATGTGCCTCTAAGCTACATCCAATGTTTGCTCTTCTATTTCACCCGTCTGAAAATCCAGACTTCTTCCTCTTTAAGATGTTCCTTGGTGCCGTCTGTCCCTAGAAAGAAAACTGCTCCAATCCTTCAACTATTGCCCAATTGTACATGATTTATGGTTGACAAATTAAATTCAATCAAATGTAAAATAATGAGGAAGAAATAGAGGGAATGAAGGCCACAAAAATAGATATGATTATTATCTAGCAAGAAATAAGCTTCAAGATTATGTGTGGGAGAAGAACTTTGGAATTCACTTTTTCCCTAACCTGTTGCCAGAATCTCACTTCTGGAGATTAGTCAGACACTATCTGCTGGAAAAATTAGAATAACTTGCATGGATAAGAAAATATCTAGCAAGCAGTTCAAGCCCTAAATAAGACCAAAACCTAAATATAATTGACAAGCGGTCGGAGCAACTTAAAAAGCTCAAAGAGCTAATGGAGAAGATCCAGAGGACAACAAAGAAGTTACCAGAATGAAGACAGCTGACATACAGAGAAAGGTTAGCTTTAAATTTGTCCATCTTGGAAGATAGTGAGGGTAACCTGATCTTAACCTTTAAATTTTAACACAGTTTGATGGCATAGTGAACAGTAGATATAGAGATAGATTAACCAAAGGACAAAACATGATGAGCAAGAAACGTTAAAAATATGTGCATAGTACTTTTGTAGCACAAAAGTGTGTAAGAATGGAATAGAATAGCTTGTCATATAGATGGAAAAAGTTGTATGAGAGTGGAGAATGTTAAAGAGATGGAACTATCCAAGTGTAAAACGCAATGCCCTTATAGTAGAACTCGCTATAATAATTACAATTCTGATATAAAGCTGTGGCGACTAACTAGATATAATAATGACGCTTGAGTTTCTTTCATACATTGATTCTTGTATCTTATTTTCTGTTAAGTAAAATTCAGACTTAGACCGTTCCCTGCATCCCGTCCTCACTGGACTTGGATTATATCTTATCTATATATCAGACCAACTTTTGGGTCTGTCCAGATCTCCATGTACGCTGATACAATCATTTCCTACTTTTCACGTGGCCTTGGTATCATCAAACATGTTTTGGTATGAGTATAATCCTTTTAAGTCAGTGACATACACCAAGGGTAAGAGTAAGCCAAAAACCGGACCCTGCTGATCCCTTAGGCATTCCACTTGTAACTTCAGCCCACTCCTGAGAATTTGCTTCTCACCTGCGTCCTTTGTTCTTTTTCATATCATTACTCCTCAGTCCAGCAAGAGTTGACCTCTTATCTCTACCAGTAGTTTCTGCTTCTTTATCAACCTCCGATAGGTAGAGTACCAAAGGCTCTCCGGCAGTGAGAAACACACAATTTACTCCTCTATCTCTTTGGTCTAAGACTGAGCTCACCCACTTGTGAAAGTAACAAATAACCTCTTTCTCCGAAGCCATGTTGTCTACCATTTGAGTTTCCTTCCTTGTAGGAAGACATTCAGTTTCTGATTTTCTTTTTACAGAGTGCGTGTGTGTTAACAGACTGCTTTCCTGTGGTTACACAAGGGATTAAAAGTAACTTACTTTTATTTTAACATATCCATAGTCTGTATCGTAAATTTAACAAATGCGCAGGCCCTAAAGTAATTTATTACTGATAAACCATGTAATTAGTCAATTTTCATTATTTTACCAACAACGTAAAATTTCAGCGTTTTTTTATGAATTGTTTGTTTTGAAATATCCTTTCACGCTAAAAGGCGCTGAATAATCTTTACGTTCCAGTGTTTTACAAAATCAGCCTAATATTATATCAAGTCAATTAGAGTTAATTGTAGGCGCCCTTGATCTAAACAGGAAGCTTGTGAGGTACGGGATAACCTCAAGATCAGCGGGATTATGGCCATCATTAAGCAAATATGACATCATATGTAACGGTCTAAGGGCAATAGGATCATGTTCTCCAGTATGCAAACATATTGTACTCAAAGCTTGTATAAAACACACTAACGACACTGAGTACAATTCGGTGGAATCATATCAAATATAATTTGACTCTGCCATTTCTAGGACTATCATATAAGCATATTCCATATAATCTAATCTAATATACTTGTATGAAAATCATTAAGGTAGTTGGGAGGTGGAGGAGTTGCATCTTCCATCCTCAGAAGCATAAGTTGTAATGTTGGACTCAACCTCAGTAGGTTATTACCACAAGTTAAGTTTGCCGCCATTTTTCAGGCCCTAACACGTTTTTTTTAGGCAAATATACAAGATTAGACATACTTTGCAAATTCTTCATAAATTTTGATTTTCGTTGAATATTTCTATTGAAGATACCTGATTATTGGTTCATAATTGTTTATAACATCAAGTGTCATTTGTATCAGCTGAAGAATACAGACGACCGCATTTCTCTCGACTGGGAACTCGGCACTGGACTAAACCAGGTTATATAACGAATATGAGATTTTCTGAAGTGTAATATGATCTTTATCAAAATAAAACCAAATATTTTTTTTGCTAAACTTGGTTTAATTGAATATGATAAGTAGAATCAACCTGATATAGGCAAAAAAATTCAACGATGTCGATGGAAACCGTTTGGTACGAAAATGTATTTCATCTCTTGTAAAATGTTTATGTTCAAAATAATGTCTACATTGTGTATTGTATCTTTGAGTTTCTTGACAGTTCATGTTTGTCTTCTATTATCAATGGGAACTTTACCTTGAAATAATGAACATCTTCACATTCTGCAAAATGAGGTTTCGATGTAGATATATTGTGCACAAAATATGTACGTACTCATATTCGTCTTTGATATATCACAGTTCTGATGCTGAAAATATTATGTTGAATATGTAAATCATAAGATGATTAGGATAATAAAAGAAACTAGCAGAGGTGTCCCAATTGTAAAAGGTCACCATTTCAGCTCATTTTTAATATGTCGAATGATTGCTGTTGACATTACAACATTTACTGATGTAGGAAGATGACCAATTTCTTATAAAGGGGTATTTAGGGAGGATAATGATTTAATGTTTTATTATAGAAAGTAATTAACAAACCAGTTTTACAAATTCAACAGACTGATGCATCGCACGAGTCGTTATTTCCAGACATGGTCTTTAGTATTTGACATATGTCATTTAGTCCTGGGAATTATTTAGAGTAGTTTGTATCAATAAAATTCGTAGTTTCAGATGATATTTTTGCAGAAAACTGCGAGCCATTGCGCTTCGTAGGCGGAATTTGTCAAGTGTTCGACCAATCGCACATTGCCACCGGCGGCAGCGTCAGCCGGGGTTTGTTTACATCTACGTTAAGTGTCAATTCAACCCCCATGGACCCCATGACTGTCGATTATTTATATTAAAAGCGACTCGGGAGTCAGCAACAAGGACACAGGAGTGACCAAGGAAGGCGGGTGTGGCGGGCAGGTGAACCCTGATGACGAGTCAGTGAGGGATTTGCTCCAGATTACACGAGAGGATGGGTCGGACTCAGGCCAAGAGCAGTCCGGGTATGTCGAGCCCTCTGGGGGTTAAGAGCCTCTTGGTTTTCACGGTACTGTTGCTGGCATGGCTGGCTGGTTTCCTCTCAAGACTCTTTGCAGTCATCCGCTTCGAAAGCATCATCCACGAGTTCGACCCTTGGTAAGTATTGGAGATTTAAATTATGTACACGTTTAGTCTGACGTTTTTGCCTTACGTAGCATTTGTTTCTTGGATAATTTTCTTGTTTACGGACACCATCTGTCTATATGTCAGAAATCATCGAAATTTCGAGGAATGCATAGTTGTAGTAAGTATGTAGAGGTGTTATAGGGGTGTGGGATTTTCGGTGTAGCACTTGTAACTTGCATTAATTTTGTTTTCATAATGTAGACAGGTCTTTAGAGTCAAGTAATGGGGTGAAAGCGTTGATAGTAAACGGTTTCCAGTTTAAATGATGCATTTTTAGCCTCTGTTTTGGTAAAAATTATGTTGGACTTAGCGTTATATATCTTGGTATACTGTGGCTTCTATGTTAAAAAGATGATGATCCATTTCAGTAAGTTACAGTTTACATCCATCCTCAATGATTTATTTAACAAAATATGTGGGTGGATTGTATTGAAGGCAGAGCTAAAATTATGTGCAAGATTCTCGCTTGTGAGTTGTCTAAATGTTTTCTAATCATTCATGAAAGTTAAACTTGCATCCTGTACACTCTTCCTTTTACATTACACATACTGCAGTGGATCTCTAAAATTAGCTGTGCTATTACACAGTTTCTCATTATGTCTTTAAGACATTTCATATTATTTGACATTAAATCAATAGGTATGAAATCACTGAACACTTTAGGAAATGAGATTTTGACACGGCTTTATTTCTGACAATTTCCATATGTCAGGCACTACCCCTTGATCTAGTGAGTCCTGAAATAGTTGCTGAAGTATGGCTGCCAGTTGTACAGCACAACACTTTAGTGCCTTGGCTGGCACACTATCTGGTCCTGTGGCCTTTCCAAGACAAATATGCTTCAGGGACTGCAGTACACTTTATGTCGTGATTTTTTCATCATTTCTTTCTCAATAACTGACATAACATTACTGTACTCTTTGTTTAAATGATTTCTTTCAAATCTTGCAAAAATGAATTTATATCATTCACGTATTTATCAACGTTTTCTGACTTGGGCACGTTCAGTTTCTATCATAACCACATATGTTGTTAACCCTTTCCATGCATCTTTCACACAGTGTGTTCTAAATGACCCCTCACCTTTCCCTTGTAAGCTCTTTTACAATCCAAGATTTTCTTGTTTAATTGCTTTTGTATTGATTCTAACTGAGCACAGTCTCCATTTTGTATGATTCTACATTTTTCGTTAAGCATATTTTTCAGTTCCTTGTTTACGCAAGGCTTGTTGTTGGGATAAACAGTTATTTCGTGGCACTATCACATCAAAACAAAAATGAAAATAAGAATTAAAGATGTCCAAGTATGTGTTAAAGATTTGCTCCATCTTCTTGCAGAACTGTCTAGTCAGTGCACTCAAAAGCATCACTATAGTTGTAGGCTACTCTCAGCATCCCTTTTTGTAATTGTTACCTTTTTAGATTTTTCTCTTTTCAACACTTGTATACAGGTAGGGAAGCCAAAACTAGGTTTCTGGGGTGGCACAGTTGAATTTTTTTTCAGCTAAAGTAATATCACATCTTGGAGGTAAACTTTACTTCCCAGGAGTAGAGATGATATTTCTTAAGTTATTAAGGTAAGTTTATGTCTGATATATCTTAAGTTATACCTTACAGGATCCCAGAATGCCAGTTATGTTTGTAGCAATGGATACAGTATTTGTGTGTTAATGCTGATAAGGATTAAGCACAGTACAATTTGTCAGGAATCCATATGAATCAGATAGCATGATTTAATGATTACTATAGGAAAGACAATACTTAACTGGATATAGCTTTTTGACTTAATCCTTGAATGAGAGAAGCCTTTTTTAGCATAATATAAAAGAGGGACAAGTAGTTATATGAAGAAGTTGACCACTTGTTGTTGGTGTCTAAAAAATTATTAGATTGTTTTTTGACAAGAATGGTTTCTACTTCAGGTTTAACTACAGAGCAACTGCCCATATGGTCAGACATGGATTCTACAACTTCCTCAACTGGTTCGATGAAAGGGCGTGGTATCCTCTTGGGAGGATAGTTGGAGGCACTGTGTACCCTGGACTCATGGTCACATCTGGAAGCATACATTACATACTGAATCTTCTCAATATCCCTGTTCATATAAGAGATATATGTGTCTTTTTAGCACCAATTTTTAGGTGAGAAAAATTGTGCTGTTGTAAGTTATGTTTCAGATGTAATGTAATTCTTCTTGCATTTGAACCCCTTTGCTGTGATGTTCTTATATATCTGAACACATTTATACCTGTTGAATGAGAAATGTGGATTTATCCCATGGCCGTGAATAATGTTTCCCTCTGTTGCAATATGTGCGAATAACCCCAGGGCCATGAAACCACTGGGACACATGCACTGGTGCTGTTTAATGTTTTTTTTTACCCTGGGTTTCACTGATCATATGGTGGACATGGCTGTTATCTCACTGTGTGTGGAGTTGTGTTTTTTGCATTATGGGATGTATGACTTTATATACATTCCTTGAACCAGGGCATGTGTAGTGGGTGGGGAGAACCATGGGAAGATCTGTGAATCCTGTTTGTGGATAGAGGGCTGTGATTTTGATGCTTTACACATCGCAGTGAATTGCTGTTAGTAAATGTGGCCTTTTTTCGACTGTTCCCAGTGCAACCTCACTAACTTGGGAAACAATGGACCAGTATGAATGAAAGAAGTGTTTATATTCCCTGCATGTCATAGATGGCGACTGAAAGGTGTGGGGGCGGAGGGGCTGGAAATCCTCCCCTACGTTTTACTTTCCCATAGAAGGAATAGAGAAGGGGGCTAAGTGAGGATTTTTTTTCAAAGGCTCTGTCATCTTTTCTTGACACTACCTCACTAGCGTGGGAAATGGTGAATGTGTAAGAAAAACAAATGAAAGTTGGGGTGAGAGAGTATCATTAGATTTTAGGGAGAATAAAAAAATGTTTTGGAAGGTGGTAAATAACGTATGCAAGACAAGAGAACAAATGGAAACATTGGTGAAGGGGGCAAGGAAAAGAGACAAGAAGGCCACTTTTGTTCACACTGAATCTCTAGCTATCATGTGTAATGCACTGAAACCACAGCTTCCTATCCACATCCATGGTCCACAGACCTTTCCATGGTTTGTCCCAGATGTTTCACATGCCCTGGTTCAGTCCATTGACAGCATGTCAACCCTGGTATACCATATCTTTCCAATTCACTCTATTCCTTGCACGCCTCTCACCCTCCTGTATGTTCAGGTCCCGATTGCTCAAAATCTTTTTCACTCCATCTTTCCACCTCCAATTTGGCCTTCCGCTGCTCCTTATTCCCTCCACCTCTGACACATACATCCTCTGTCAGTTTTTCCTCTCTCATTCTCTCCATATGTCCAAACCATTTCAACACACCCTCTTCTGCTCTCTCAACTACACTCTTCTTATTTCCACACATCTCTCTTACCCTTTCATTACTTAATCAAACCACCTCACACCACTTATTGTCTAAGACATTATATTTCCAACACATCCACTCTCCACCATACAACCCTGTCTATATCCCTGCTGCCTCACAACCATATAACATTATTGGAACTACTGTTCCTTCAAACATGCCCATTTTTGCTCTCTCATTTCACACATTCTTCATCGCTTCCAGAACCTTCGCCCCTCCCCCACCCTGTGACTCGCTTCCTCTTCCATGGTTCCATTCACTGCTAAGTCCACTCCCAGACATGTAAAACACTTCACATCCCCAATTTTTTGTCCATTCAAACTTACATCTTACTGAAGCTAATTACTTTGCTTTTATTCACATTTACTCCTAGCTTTCTCCTTTCATACACTTTTCCAAACTCAGTCACGTACTTCTGCAGTTTCTCACTCGAATCAGCCGCAAGAGCTGTATCATCAGTGATCAACAACTGACTCGCTTCCTAGGCCCTCTCATCTTCAACAGACTGCATACTTAACCCTCTCCAAAGCTCTTGCATTTACCTCCTTAACCACCCCATTCATAAACAAATTAAACAGTCATGGGGACACACACCCCTGCTGCAAACCGACAATCACTGGGAACCAGTTACTCTCCTCTCT
>JAUTXX010213600.1:0-18389 GCA_032273605.1 Panulirus laevicauda | reverse complement strand
GTACTAAAATATGTCCTCCTGACCAGCCTATCATCTTCCATACATTCTACATGACCCTGTCATCCTAAAAAAATATTTCATTCGTGTGAATCCTTAATGACTTCTTCACACAATGAAACCTTACATCTCCATTCATCTAGTCTCTGAATTCCAACTATAATGAAACATAAATAAAAATATGGGGCTAATGTTTTGAAAAGAAGAGAGATCAGTTTGCATGGAACTAAAAATTTTGGATAACTTTAATACTTGGGAGTAAAGATGACAGTAGGCATGCAGGCACTGGTAAATGAAAAAAAATCAGGCATAAAGTGTGCAAGAAACTTGAACAGAGGATTGCTCATCCTGAGAATACTGTGAATGTGCCACCTTTCTCTGAAGTTTGACATCAAAAAAAGGAGGAAGAGAAAGGGGAATTGAGAAAGGATTTTTATCACATATCTTACTACAAACCTGATTGATAAGCTCATCCCTATGTCGTATTTCCTGGTAGTCAATGATATTTTGAGCATTATCTAGTCCATGAAGAAGCACCCTCCATATGGCAAAATATTCAGGTCCATATTCCTCTCGGGATCTTAGGCTGCAAATGGCACTGCAAGCCTGGATTCGCACTTTGTAGTTCTTGAAGCTTTCTACCAACTTGCCGAGAGTGGTCAGTACTTGGCTCTGAGAATTACACATCAATGTAAAATCTAAAAATACAGTTAATACAAAGAAATATTGCTTTAGTGACTCTTGAATTCCATGATACCCCTCTTAGCACAAGATGTGAATTCAACCCGCAGTCTCCCATCACCCTGTATGGCTAATCATCCCCATTCAACAACTAGGCATAAACTTCCCATAAAATAAAAATGAATACAAAAGCCGTAAACAAAATAAATGCCCCAAAACACTTTTACCAGTACCAGACATGGACAAGAAAAAGAATCCCTTCGTATCTTCTACAATTAATTCATCTGCTTCACTCTAAACTAACAGTAAAAAAGATGGAAAGCATGAACATTGAGCAAATTGAACAATCTGCAGCTGCCTAAAAATTAAATGCATTTAACATCTGCACAACCAAACCAATATACTGCAAATGAGGTCAAAACTATTAACAAACCTGTTTTTTAAGCTACTCGTCTGTACTCAAAACCTTTACTACATAAATGAACATGCAAACAAGAATCAATGCACATATACCAACACCATGTACATCATGAAACTAAACCTTTATTAATCATATTTAAGCAAACCCAGGACACTTTTAATGAAGATCTTGTAACTTTGACCCTGCACTCACATTCAAACAAAAGAGAAGGTCTTCAATGTGACTGTACTCCTTTGCATCCACTGATGACAACACAGTCTCACCAAAGGTGACTTCTCGCTCAAAATGTAACCACTTCTGGGCAAAGTCGAGTAACACCTATGAAAGTAGATAAAACAATAACTGCTTCTGACACATACCCTCCAAGAAATCTCTGAAATGGGTAGTCGACCACTGCTGAGAATATTTCCAAGGGCATGACAAGCATTCCACCTTGTCTTCATGTTACTTCCAGTGCTGGAGAAGAGCACCAGTGTATCTATTGCCTGTGATACTAGTGGGGCTATGGTTGGGTCAGTCACTTGTTGTGATTTGAGGAAGCTCGTAACATTTCCAACACACCTCACACTGTGTGGCTTAATTTTACCTTTATCCTTGCAAGCACGTATTCCCACTTCAAGAAGCAGAATAATGAGCTGAGGTGTAAGAATTTCACTGGTGCGTTCATGATGCTGCCACCCATCACTGTAAAAAGACAATACTCATTTCCAATATTCTCTTAGCCTAGGAAATAGTTTGGTAAAAGAATAAATGAAAATTTGGGGAGATTCTTTAAATCATGATTCTTGATGCAAGCAAAACAAGCACTTAAGAAACTGGCAACATAGATTCATGATAAATAACAGAGAAAATGAACTAAGGTAAGGTTTTAAGAATGGATGGAATTTCAAAATGCCAAAGAACAGAGGAAAGTAGAACAAATCTATGTATTTGGCACCAAGGTTAAGAAATGCCATTAGATAAGTGGATATCTCAAAACTCTAAGCAATGACAAATCAAAATAAATGTCACTAGGTTATGTTAATAATCTCAGCAAATCAGATAAAAAATTCAAAAGTTCACACACTTAGTTATCAAAAACTACATTCTGAGATGTGTGTGTGGACACAATAGGAAAGCTAAAAAGACAAATAACAAACAAAACTTACACATAGAGTTCAAACACAGAGGATACATTTGCCAGGGCCCATGATGCAAGAAGGCGATCTCTATTCACATTGCTCTCTTTCTGAGCCAGAAGATTGCATGTTGTCACAACTGTTGCTTGTAGGAGACTAACTCCATTGGGATTCCCCACCACACTGGAGAAACTAACAATAATGGCCATGATACGAATGCCAGCCAGGCGAAGATCAGGATCAGAGTTGGTGACAAGCCACTTGACTGTTGCTATAATTTTGGTGATCCACTCCTCCCCCAGACTCTCAAAGATCTAGTAGTACAAGCAAAAAAAAAAAGAAGATATGTTCACGGTCAGCATGTGCCCCTTGGGGAGGAAGATGGAACAAGAATAGATGTCTGTAAAATGCTTATGATCCATCCATGTGGTCTTGTATCTCCTTGATGAATGTCACCTTGCAAGGCTAACCTTTAACTCATGACCTTCAAAACTTAAAGAATATATGGGATTCTGTATGTAGTACCTGTGATATGGGTTTGGTCTGTATCATATTAGCCTGTCATGATATATCATGTACACAATTACAGGTATACAGAAGCACTTTCCTACATATGACCTTGTGACCTTGATCTCTGAAATTACCATAAAAAGTCGTATTATGTTTAGAATTTAAAATGAATAATCTGGGGAACAAGTGATATCCACAACAAATGATTCAATGGCCCAGTGGAGCCATTTTAGTAATAATAAAAGAAAAAACTGTGACCTTGTCCTTTGACCCCTGACCCCCAAAACCTATTCAGTTGTAGGAATATGCATGTAGTATTTGTGATACAAGTATGGTCCATATCAAATCACCTAGTCATGAGATATCATGATCACTAGTTTGGGATCCACAGATACATGCATGTATGTACTGTTCAGGCATAAGCACGCTCAGAGGGAAAAACAAATACTTTGAGGATATACTAAAATATATAACAAGTTAAAATTTTCCCAGCAATACTCAGTACATAAAAAACAACTTACAGGAGGACTGAAGTGAGAGAGAACAGTAGCAGTGGCCACAATCTGCTTCAATCGGTCCTCGTGGTTTGAACTTCGAAAACCCCCTCTGTTTCTCCAGTTTATTGCATTTTGTTTCTGAGGATCTAATGATGACAAAGAAACTGGAGTTAATCATTCAATATCACATGTGGATATGTGTATACATACGACTAACAAAGACAAATAAATGAAAGTAAACTGACCAGCCAAAGTACCTATAAAAGCACGACAGTCAGGGAACTCGTCTTATTATCTACTAAGATTACCTCACTTCAGGTTATTCTCTTTCTTTAGACATTATAATAGCTGTATTTCTTGTTGCATAAGCTGAAGAAACTTTATCACAAGAATGATTTAGTCAACAGCCTCACCTGCATGTGGAATGCTGGCATTCTGTCCACAAACATACAAAATCTCTCCCTGTCACACACAACACTTGACAACACTTAATACACACAGCTCATTCTTTGTAACTCTACATTTCCTGTGGTGAGTACAACTAGACTGGCCCTCTACCAGTGGCCTGTTAAGGAGGAGGCATTAAAGACTAAGAAGCAGCACTGGGTTTCACTAGTTATGGAGACTTTATTGCTGAGGCCACCCTCTTGAGGGAGTTCCTGAAGGGAACAGGCATCAGAGATAAAGATAGAGAGATAGATAATTATGAACCTTATCACTGTAAGCGGGGGATAAAACACATCTCCCATGGTTAATTATTGGTTAATTATAAGTGGTGGGTAAAACACATCTTCATGGTTAACCGGACTACTCCCTCAACAACCTTTCATCTAAAGGTAAACAAAGATAAAAACAACACTAAGCAATATGCACAAATCAGAGTTTGTAGTTTACAGAGGCATGACAGAGAACTATGTCTACTACACATCTTAAATCATTTTCAAGTTTCATTACATACACACCAGGACATATTTTCTAAACTACGAGATTCTGTTCCATCACACATAAATCTGATTTTCATACCTTCATGAATTAAAAATGATTATGCATAATACATAAATACCATAGGTCTCTCCTTAGCAACAGGGTCACATTTCCACAGATTTCTGTTCTAGTAATCTGTCATTCTAATAGCTTCTCAATCCCATGTTACTATTAGTAGGAGGGTTATGTTCCTGACCAAAATTATCCTATTCTAACTCTTATGAATGGACTGCACCTAAGGCAAAATATCTGAAATATCTCACTGGTAATGGAAGAGAATATTTGTGAGGGAAAATCAAAATCATATGTAATTCATAAATCTGTTACTATTGCAAGGCCTTACTGTCATTCTAAGAGCTTGTAACTTAATTTTCGAAGGTCACTACTGCAAAACATTACTTAATGAGCCACTGCTATTGGGGGAATCACAGTATATAAATAATGGTATCATAAATGGTAAATGTACAAAACAGATATGGAAGTCTTAAATATTTTTCATAAACTGAATCATGATGTACTCTACCATGATTCAGTCTGGTCATGTTCCATGCTGGAATGCCATTAATCATGGAACAAAGTTATTAGGGAATAAGTTGACAACATATAAACCTGGGTGACATGGTGAGCATTATTTATGAAACTGATATCAAGGAACTTGTTTGCATTAAAGGCTTAATAACATGCAAAGCATGAAGTTTGTTTGATATCATAAATGACAGGTTACTACCCACAATACTAATGGTTGTTCCGTTACCTGCTGCAAGGTCACTGTCTGCACCACTATCTGACTGTTCTGCAGCCGCCTGCTTAAACAGTATTTGCAATGGACCCTGGATGAGAGAAAAACACTTCATCAAATATAAATAAATTTTTGTGTTCATAACTGATGTACGTACTGAGTATTTTCAATTTATGCACAACATAAGGTATTCTTATTTTCTGACTAGCTATTGTTTAATCCCTCCACTATCTATTGTTAAATCAAGTATTCCTCCTTGAAAACTGATACTGATGGATACTAACATATTCATTCCTTAACTTCTCACCTTTCACCCATCAAAATGTCAGAACTCTCATTGCTGTAATTACATTATTAACCAACATAATGGTATCAGGTAAAAAAAAAAAATCTAAATCTATAAATTCTACACATCTTATTTTCCCAAAACTGTATCAAGAAACCTTTTTCATAATACAGTCACATCATTAGAAAAAAATCATCTTTTAGGTATTTCCTATACATACTGTACTGCTTAAAGAAATGCTGCTTCTACTTATCCAACCTCTCTTTATTACCATGAAATTATCCATCTTTCATACTTGTTTACCACTTTTATCCTACACAGAAAACTAGAGACTGGATCTGTCAAGTCCTCTGATTTGGTATCTTCCTTCCATGTTCTTACAATATGCACCTGTTTATTACCTCATCCCAATTATTTGGAATTTATCTTATTAACTTTACAAGCTTTGGCTTTTTCAATTTCTACATTGGTTTCCCTGGGGAAGGAGAGAAAAAATTGTACCTTTGCATCCCTGCATGTCACAGAAGGCTGACTTTGAAGAGCAAGAGGCTGGAAACCCCTCCTTTTAACATTTCAGTTTCTAAAAGATGGAACAAAAGATACAGGTGGTGACGAACTGTCAATGGATTGAACCAAGGTACATGGTAAACCACAGAATGCCTGTGGGACTTAGTTGTGGATTAGGGGCTGTGGTTTTGGTGCATTACATGACAGCTAAAGATTGAATGAGCAAATGAGGCCTTTCTGTGTTTGTTCTTGGTGGTACCATACTCATGCAGGAAATGGCGAACAGGCATGAAAGAAAGAAAAAGATATATCGTTTTCCAGACCTTCTCACAGTATCAACTTTGGCACAAGTACAGTTACTGAACATCTCTCTATCTACTAGCATATCATATATTAAATTAAACTGAATGGCTGTCTCACAAGGCTCCTACTGTGATGACCTATGACTTTTCAGAGGTAAACACCCCTAAAAGGTATACCTTTATCATGTCCATAATTACATGTGGAGCATAAGGAAAAATGTAATGGATGATGTCATTAAAATCCTCGTTTGAATCAGGTCATAATAACATCAAATGAAAAGTAATGGTGTCATAAACAAACAAGCAATGAATGTACGCTAATGTGGCTTTATCGTTTGTTCCTGATGCTTTTATGGTTCTGTGGGATAGACAGTTTAAAAAAACAATAATAAACAGAGTAATTACAAGTATGTAAGTGAAATATTTTTCGTATTTCACATGAAAAATATCAAAACAAGCAATAATAACCTGTAGGGCCCAGAGCCAGAGTTGCTGAACTTGGATGGCTGAAACACAAGCTTCATTTCCCTTATCCAGGTCAGCCTTGACTGCCCCTAAGAGTGAGCCTAAAAGAGTGTAGGCATGCTCCACCACCACACCTGCATTATGAGAATTTCTTCATTACTTAATTAAACCATATGAGGAATAAGAGCTAAAAAGAGCAAAGGGCACTTCATACCTGAGGTCTGAAGTGATCCTTTCACTGAACGAAATGAATCTAAAGGAATGATAAACACACATTTAAGTATGACATGCACTATAAAAGTTTGAAACATTTGAAAAAAAAATTTCATAATCTGGGGACTAATAATTTTTCTACTTCTAATACATATAAAAATTTTTGTAGACATTTTTTTCTATACAAGGCAAATAATTAAAATACTGTGCCATTCTCAGCTTTTCAGTAATGGCACCTGGGAAACCATTTGATGGTGGCCAAACTTCCATGCCTGACTCCTTGCTCTGTTCCTTCTTTTAGAAAATACAAAGGAGAGAAGGATTTTCAGCTCATTGCTCCTGTCCTCCTTTGTTGCCTTCTATGACATACAAGAGATACGTAGATAGTATTCTTTCCCCCTTCTCCCAATGAAAAACTTTATCTAAGCCAAGAGTTTCCTAATAAAATTCCCCTAATTAGAATTATTGCTGATGATGACTGACCAATCAAAAGCTGAGTTGCCTCTGAAAGTTGTAATTTCCCAACCAGATGGGGTTTAGCCAAGCAACCTTATGTACAATAAAACAGGTTCTCACTTTTAAATTATTTTGCTAAAGCCACACATTAATCTTGCCTCCAAGATTAACTGTAGATAAACTGGACTTGAAAGCAAAGATGGAAAATAACTAAGTCAATCTTGCAAGAGCCCCAGAGAAAACAGATGGGGCTCCTGAAACAAGAAGGTAAATTAAGGCTCTTAATCAAAATTTAGAATGATGTACATTTCTGTTCTGCCCATGACACAGGACTGTAGCAACTGTTTTACCTTAGTGATATAAAGCTTTGCATTATGCCAGTGAATAAATATTCTCAGGACTCTTGTGATCTAATTCATTCTCAGCCTCCTATACTCTAAGCAATCCCTACATCTTCAGTGAAGTCACTGTAACAAATCTTATAATGATTTAGGTAAAAAAAATATGTAATTGTGCTTCTAATGTCCTAATAAATCATATCAAAATGTAAAGAGATAACAAGTCAGGTGCTAATACCCATTTCACACATCACAATTTACCAGGATCTGGGGACATGAGTGCTGGATCCAAACTGTTTCTAAATTCATAATTCTGAAACTCTGGTGTCTGGTCTTTCAGCTTTGAAATAGGAGGCTCTCGTACAGCATCACTACAGACTCTGATGACATGCTGAATCAAGGGAAGATTCTGGTGAATTAAACTCAAGTGTTCACTCACTAAGGCACTTAAGACTTTGAGTGACTGTAACTGCACCTGAAAAGAACCAAACATTCTCATAATTTCAGGTCATAAAATAATGACATCTAGGACCACTCTCACCTCAGTGCACACTCTTCTATCTATCTAATATCATAAACTCCAGTGCTATTACAATGGGTGGATCATGAACAATCATCAACCTACGTCTAATATGGTAAAGTGAAACATGAACTTTAAATCAAATATATGGCTTCTAACTTCTGAAATTTGCACACAAAGATGAATCATCAACAAAGCCTCCATTTGCATGACCTTTATCTATAGTATTCAATATAACTGTTATGTGATTTTTACCAGGAGCATATTAATGATATTCTTGTCATATCTGTGCATGTACTATCAGCACTTACTGACATGTTTATTTCAAACATAGGTTTTTGCATTCATTTCACATACTCTTTCACAATTGTCTAGTTTAACAATTTATCAAATTCTCAAGCATTCTCTGAATTGTAACATCAATGCAATTATCATGTAAATCTTCAAATTCCCTCTCATTTAAATCAACTCTCCTTATACTTCACATCAATACTATTCCTGAATCACCAAAGAACAGCTGAGGTAATATCCACTTCCTCTAGACCTAAAATAAAAGTCAAACAGCTTCCTTCATTCAAACAGAATCTTTCAACCACCAGCAGCACCTTCATCCTTCCATCATGTATGTTACCAATAAGGATTAATCCTATCCTGTCCACTTACGACATAAACCTACAAGATTTTGTCAACATATTAACAAATTCATCTGAATGTAGAAAACTGCAAACAAATTTACCTGAATGTAGATGCCATGTACAGCACTGTGGTCAGGTGTCAGTAAGGAGTCAACGCAGCGCTGAATAAGCCACGATACCATAGACCTGACCTGTGTTTTACCCTCTGGTTTCTCTTCTTCATCCTCACTTAACTGAAACACAAAACTAAGATGACAAAAGTAAAATATCATTAGCATATTTTCTAAAAACACAAAAGAGCAAGTTCAGAACCTTACTCTATTCACTAACCATGATTCAATGCTGTTAACATCTGTACATAACTACAATTCTTTAATACCTGATACAGTCATGGCTCAATAAAAAATATTTCCTTACTAAATTCATTCTCTCCATTTCTTTTTTCATATTAGTTTCAGCCTCATCATCTTCTTCTCCTGGGAGCTCTTCTTCCATGGATGGTGGAGGCATAACCTCTGGTGGAGTCGTAAGAGTTGGAGGAGCTGGAGTCTGGTACCGCACAAGTAAGTCCCGTAGTTCTTGTATTTGTGGCTTGATCATCAACACACTCACCATCACAGAGAAGGCATTTGCTTGAACCACAGCCTCTGGGATGAGTTATAAAAGGGAGTATCTATCATTACATGTGTGAGCTATGTATCAGTTTTTTGTACAGAACTCGGTTCATAATCAAAGCAGGATTCAGAATTGCTTTAGTAACATTATGCTCTAAGACTGTATGATAAGTGGGGGAAAAAAATAGCATGCCAGAGCCTACACAGGTGTCTGGTACCATGGTGGGATGAAATATATATATATACAATAAAAAAATTTCCCTTTTACTCTGTACCTAACTATCTTTCCTGATTCAGTGAGGTATCATCAAGAACACACAAACATAGGCCTCATTAGCAAGTATCCAATCTCTAGTGGACATGCACAAAGTAAAGATGCCACAGAAAGCTATATATCCACAGATATACAGAAATGTATGTACTTCTTTTTTAGGTTATTCCAAGTTGCCATGACTGCTCTGTGTAGTCACAAACGGCATCGTGAAAGATGCAAAAACCAAGTATCTGGACAGATAGGTAAAGCTGACAAGTTCAGGAAAATACGAGATATAAGGGAAGTCATTTCTTGGAAATATAGTAATACAGAGACAAATGGATTATTCAAATTTAGTTAATACTGCACAAACCTTTATATCTCATGAAGTATTTGACATGTGTAACAATTTTGGTTAGTAGCCCTGGTTTAAGCTTGGAGTAGTTAACATTTTCAACAAGCAACTCAATCGTTTTTAAAGTTCTAACAAGGGAACCAGGAAATTTTTCAGAGAGAAGGGCCAATGCCATGCAGCGATGAAGTTCACGAAGACTGGTACCAAGTTGATGGCCGAGCGTGGTGTATGAGCTCTTTCCCTCACTGAAAGAGAAGACATGAAAACCATCAATCATAAAATCATAGGGCAAGGGAGAATGTTTTCAAACAGTATGAATCAGCTAGTAAACAGCAAAATATCGTGAGTTCCTGTGTTCCACATGCATGAGATATAACAAGATATATCAAAACAATATATCATGTCATGGTAATCAATATAAACACAAGCAAAAGGTGTAATCAAGAGGCTAAGAGTAAAGTGCATTGGACAACTGCAGATGAATATGAAGAAACAAATCATATTCATGGTAGCCATCATGCAATTATATATAATTTCCTTTTTCAAATTAATCATTTAGGTAATTCCTCTACCTGAAAGAGCTGATTCTAAGGGCAAACTATACAAATACAAAGAACATATCAGTATGAAACACAGACAACAGAAACTTATGATCAATATTGTCTCCTAAAATTAAATAAATACAACGCTCTTTGTACTCACTTCTCAACAGCAAGTGTAAGTACTTGAGAAGAATCAATGAGAAAAGTGTTTATGACTTGTAGAGATGCCATTCTAACAGATGGTGAAGGGTCCTTTAGCACACTAGTCATTAGTGATGGTGTTTGGCACATAAGCGGTGGCCAGTAGCTGAACTTGTGCTGTTTTCCCACTTTCTGAATAAGATATACAAAATTATTCATGGAGACTAGCGGTATACTTTTGCTTTTATGTCACAGACAAGTGTCCAGTGAGACTAGGCCCTAAAACATAAAAATGGGCTAAAAAGTAAGGAGAGAAGTCTTTGTGCTACTGAGAAAGTGAAAAACCTGTCTTTTGAAAAGGTTGCAGGTCATAGCTGTTTGACAAATTGCAAATGTAAGGTTCCAATATCAGAAGTGCTGAGAAATAAACATGTATCACAATGGCCCACCTCTGAGATACCAACCTACAGAACAATCGATAAAGTGGCTTGCTGAGTATTACATGGTTCACCTAATGGTAAAGGTATATAACCAGTCAGTTCTCACGAGCAGCAACTAGAGTAATATCTACAGAAGGAGAGACCCAGCACCGTAGCAAATGGCAAATGGGTCAAGTTAAGAAGTACAATAGGAGAGTTGGTGTGCTGGAATGCTTTAAACCAACCTAAAATCAAGTAGGTATGTATAATTAAAACTGCACGAGCTATGAGAGCAATAAGAGTATATGAAGATAAATCTATCTAAGGTGTTATGACATCACTGTTCAGAAAAGATGAATCTCAGACATGTCTGTTAGAAGCGGACTGATTAATTTGAGTAATATGGAATTTCCAAAATAAATTAGATGCAACTATGCTGAGCGGTGATATTACTGAGCCATCAAAGGAGATGAAAAGTTGTGCAGTGTCTAGAAAGAAAAATAGGAAGAAATAAGGTTTCACTAACTTACGTTACATCTGCCCCACTGGGAAACTGTCCAAATCTAAGTTTAGAGGTATTTATGAAAAGGCAAGTTACTGATTGAATGGGAGAAGATTGAGCAGTTTTAAAAGAAGCAGAGAAATTGCAGTGCTGAGCCATGAGCATGTAAGTGCATTTGGTTATCTGTTAAAGGCAGGAAATTTTAAATATACATGGGAAGAGTTATTAAACAAAATAGAGTTTGTACTATAATATCATGGTCCAGCCTAAGTACCTCTTAACCTAGGGTTCCTGCAGCTTCAAGGCTGTGCCACATCCAATTGCAGGGACAAGATAAACTCCTTTGAAGCAAGATGTTCTCCAAGGAGACTGTACTCTGTTTTGTCAAATGATAACAATACAGTCTTGCCGAAGATGACTTTTCACTTGTGGTATAACCTTACACAGGTAGAGTCCATCAACTTCAGTTGCACAATAAATTCTGATATGCAGAACTTACTAGAAACCAGACTACAATGCTAAAATAACACAGACACATAAATGTTAAGCACACCTTAAGAGTGAGATTAAAAACTATGTAAGGAATTAAGTCTGCAAGAAAGGTGTAAATAAACACTCTATCGTTGTATGAAGTTGCTGAATGCTCAGGAATCAAAACTAAAGCAAAAATACCTTACACTCCTTTGCGGCAGCAATGGAATAATTGGATAAAATATTACAAATCATAATACAAAAATAATGGATTAGCACTGTACTAAGTGCAATAGTATAATCAAGTATATTCATTCATAATCATAACAGGACCAATTTCTATAAAAGAGTCTTGGTGTTACCCAGGGCCTCTTTCTAAAGGGTTCTGCAGCCCAAGCCTGCACTGTTTCCAGCAGCAGGGAAACTGGACTCCTTTTAAGTGAGAAATTCTTTGATGAGATTGTTATCCCGATGATAGAGCCTCACAAAAGCAATTTTTTACTCGTGGCGTAACCTCTTGCAGGCAGAGCTAATTCAAGTATGAATAAAGCTTTATTCCAGTTATACCATTACCCAACAACAGAAACAAAAAAGTCCTCAAATTAATTATATGCATAAGGAAAAAGAAAGTTTAACTCAATAATCTATCAACCATGTAAATCTTAGCAAAACATTTATATCTACATTGTTCAAATATCCATACATATCTGCCATATTGTCTCTCACTACCAAATATTACCCAAGTTTACATCATCCTCAGTCTATGCTACCTCACTATGTCCTTCCACCTAATTCTTAGGATCCTTCTTCCTTTCAACTTGCTTATATAAAATCCCTTGCTCATTCTCCCTACCTTCATTCTTTCCATACAGGTAAGCCATCTTAGCAATACAAATCTAACTTTACATCCATCATCTTCCTGTTTCCACATCCTCTTCTGACATTCCTTACTCTATTCACTCATCAAACAGCATATCCTCATCTTACATTCTTTTACTTAAAACTGATGTTACACCTTTGTATTCTCAAACAGATTAGAACCTGGATTTACTTTGAAACACTTGAATCTTTGGCCATCAAACTCTATAGGCTTGTTTCAGAGCACCTTAGGAAGTAGATGGCAGACAAACCGTAACTCAATACCATTCAAAATAAAGTTTAACTTGGTTTCACATCCAATAACAATCCTGTGCTGCAAGCAACACAAGGGCTCCATGGAACACCCTCATAGTATACCTAATTCAACAACACTAAAAGAGTATTTCATTGAAACATTTGTATCACTTTCAACACAGCACAGTTACCAGGGATGAAACAAGAATGGGTGGAAATTTTGGGGGGGAAATATCAAAAGCATCTTCATTAATTCCACATCCACAGGTGGAGTATTCTTCAATTCATGAATCAGTCAAATTCTAGGTTAAAGCTTTTCATAAGGAGGGCAAACTCATGCAAAATCTAAAGCAGAGTTCTGGGTCTACTGACAATCAGTTCTCTAGTTACTGGGAAACAACTGCATAAATCTTCATGAACATTTGAATAAAATTCTTCAAATTATGATCAAAGTTATGTCGCAGACAAAAATGAGGGGCTCCATAACTGTCAATCATACTTGCAAGTGACACAAAAGATATCTTTGAAGAAAATAATTTCCTTTTTGTTCATCTGGAAGACGACTTTATGGCTTCTTCCACCTTGGTACTGAACCAAGCTGTTGTCACTCCTGAATCAAAAAATGAATTTTGATATGTCATGAAAATAGAACAACATAAAAATGAAAATGTATGAAAAAAACGTACATCAATAACAGCATTTATTGCCTGAAGTGAACATTGACGAACTCGGGCCATAAGTGTCGTCTCTTTTTCTCCTCCACCTTCAAAATCTGAGTGGTCAGTTTCAGAGCCACTGACAGTGATCTCTACAACATTTCTATCTTGCAGGGTGGGTTCTAGGACACTCTCTGCATCAGGAGCTTTCACTGTAAAATGAGGGTGAGTATTAACCTTCATCATTCTATTGAAACCTTTCTTTATTATACATCCAGATGGCCCAAGGAAAACCACTCACCACCAATGTCTTTAGCATTCCACATGTTATCGCCATGCCTGGAAGTTACCAAAACAATGGCATGGAGGCATAATGTAAGAACTTTGGCAGTTCACATGTTGTTGGTGATGAAACAACTATTTCCCTCAAGAACTTCTTTTTTCTCAACCTAGTGTGTCTGGACAACATGGGAAGTCTTTGTGTGTACAGTATATGAAGAGTTAACTTTTGGTGACTAAGCGCTTGCTAAGATTTTTAAGTGTGCCCTTAGTTTCATAATCTACACTGATGTTTATCTTGGAATAATACTTATCCCGAGATGTAGCTTCCAAGTAACCTTGGCTATCTAAAATGCTACTAGATCATATGTATTAAGATAAAACAACAGCTTAGAAGATTCTGCTGCAAGCTGTTATTTACCGAAAGCCAATTTCACCAGAAGTGAACTCATTCACATGATATGTAAAGCTACAAGATAATGGTTACAGCTTATGTGGAGGCAGATATGCAATACAAGATGGTGTAAACAATACAGCTTTTCAAAATTAACATTTCTGCAAGAAAAAAAAAATCCACAAAACTGCCCACTTAAAGGAAAGAATTTCCATGAAGTAAGCACTAAAACATTGAATAACAAGTATCTCACCTGGAGGAGAAAGAACTAAAGGTTTCTCTTCTTCAGCATTGGCTAACTGTTTCCCTCTGGCCCACTGAGGTTTGAGTGGGACACTAGCTAGGGCTGTTGCTGGTGGGGGACCTCGTAACCCTAATCCTACACCATCTACAGCTGCTACCAAAGGACGTGGACCACCATCACAATCAGAGGTGGAACGTGATGGTTGGGCTCGTTTTCGCCGGAGTCTCTTACGACGATTTCGGTTAGTGTAACTCTGTTTGACACATTATGGAAAAATGGTCAGTAGGAGGGACAATAACTGTACGTCTGTCTATCTGCACCCTATACGTCTTTATGTAAAGCAAGGCAGTTCAGGCAAAGGTCTGCTAACACAGTATTGTACTCACATGCTCAACCAGATACCACATGATACCTTATAGGCAAGATATGCAAGATAACCCTTGTAACTAAATCTTTTGACATCCATTCATTCTATAGAGTTAGCAGCAACAAACAGGGAGGTTCTTATTACACGTACATATATCCTTCTGGACCTAGACTAATTGGCATGCAAGGGGGTTGAGAAAGGGACTTGCTACAGTGTTGGGGAAATTTTTTATATCCTCCTAAATTTGGAGTACACATTCCTAAACCTGGAACTTTTGGTCTGGCCTTGAAACATATTCCAAGTTTTGGAAGAAAAAAAAACTGCAAAACCAATTGCACCAATTGGACAAAAGGTCCAAAATGTGAAATGGCATTTCTTTTCTCCCATAACCTGGAAAAAACCTTGACACAAGATGGTTTTTAAAATTCTGGGGTTCTTGGAAATCAAGCACTAACAGAGAACGGTTTTGGGAGTATATACTTTATTCTCTTTTTCCTGAAAAGCCTCTTAAGCTCAAATGAGCAACAGAATACAATAACCAGTGTTTAAGACTGAATATTCTATAATGTTCTAAATCTGGGACTTTCAAGAGTCATGTGGATCCAAAAAAAGTACATACATGAGACACTTGCATTACCTGATGTCCCACTATGAATCAAAATAATATATATGCAAATGGTCTCAGGAATTTGGAAAAACCTGCATGCCATGATATCTTCCTCTGCTCAATACATACTCGCTATAAATTTCAACTTCCCTTCATTCAGCACAACAGAGTTATTGCATTTCCAAAAATTAAGTTTCCCATATCAATATGCATATTTGAGCAAAAAAGTACCCAAAATCCAATCAATTTGTTGTCTCCAGTGGGGTATCTACATTGTTAACACAAAGCCTCTATCAGGGGCTATACTTGAGTTACTGTATCAACAATCCGCATGCAGCCAGACAGATAAAGACAGATAGACACACACACGCAGCTGAAAGAGTGATGACAAAATGCTTAATATACAAAGAAAATACAAGAAATCTAACATCATTAATACTCACTCTTGAAGATGAATCACTCTCCATGCCAGATGAAGGAGAAATATCCACTTCTGTACCAGTCGTGTGCTGTACAAGTTCACTATGAGGAAACCCTGGCAATCCATAAAACACAAATGGATGGCACGCACTCACAATAACATTACCCAGTACATCATTTGGAGCACACACAACAAGATTGTATAAAACACTCAAAGAAGAAGCAACTAGATGCAGATACACCTTATGTGGACATAAGTCTGGAATGGGTAATGGCTGCTTCAGAATGCCTATAACAATCCTCTGAATGTTGGATACAACTTCAGAGGGGAAAATCTCATCACCATGCTGCCGCGCCTCTGTGATAACTTCTGGGGTTACATAGGTCAGAAGATGAAGGCACTGCATTGCTAGTGCTTGATTTTGCCACAATGAACCTGATTCTAGTGTGTGGATAAGCGATCCCTTGCTGCCAGCCAGACTTAAGTAGATCTGAGGAAGAAACACACGACAAAAGTTGTATAATAGTACAAAATGTCCAAGAAATAGAGCCCCATCATCCATACAATACAAATCAATATTTAATTGCAAAAATTACACACGCTAAACATGAGACAACGAATTACAAGTGTAAAACCCTCTCCCCATAAAACACAAATAAAAATGTTAAACACAATACATACATACATACATATACACCCCATATACCAAAGATGTAACTTCAGTCCTAAATACACTGACCTCTAACCCCTCCACTGTCCTGTGCTCACCCCAAAAAGACACACAACATCACTTCACCTAATGACCTGCGTAACCTGTGCTCCCAGCCAGATGTGGCCAGCTTCCTAAGTACTGTGAGGGCCCCATGAAAGGGGTTTCCTGGCATAGGAATGCATGGTATATATGTAGTATATAAATATACCATCCACAAGAGGTCAACTATGAGGGTAGGAAATATTGACTTCCACAAGAAAATTCATCATAACAAATTTCTCTATCTGTAACTATGAATTAATAAAGCAAAACTATACCATATGAGTGAAACACTGGAAATGTCCAAGTTGCTTCTTAATAGATATAAACAAAACATTAAAAGAATACCTCAAGAATGTAATTCTTACACTTTCATTCATACATAAATTACAGGGTATCAATAAAAAGCCAAATGTCGCATGTTTCTATCAGTAAAATGATGAATGCATAACTAAAAGATGGTCCATAAATAATCGACTCCAGCATCATGGTAATAAAGGAATCTATATGTTGACAGGACACATCACCTCATCAGTATGGTCTGGGGCATCTTGCAGAACAGCAGCTAGAGCTCGCAATATCTGACGGACGGTTTGTGAGCTATTCGGTTCCCTCACATGACACTGCAGAGCAGAACTGAGCCAAGCAATGACCTTATCAGAAGTTCCTGATGGAATACTCATGCCACCTTGCCGTCGGAGAAGAGAGGCAAGGAACTGCGATGTCTGTCTGGCTAAGGCACTACCTGGACTCACAATGCCTGACACACACTGTCCAACCAGTAAGTGAATTTGCTGCAAGTGAAACACAGAAGTAAATATCGAAATCATCTGAAAAAGCTGGCAAAAACAAACAACAGTACCATACAATATCTAATCAAACAGTTTATCATTGACTTATGTTGTTTTTGTGGTACTTTTAGCGTAAAATAAGAAGTACAAGTCAAAATAGTGGGATACGATAATACTTCTTTTCAAATTGATGTTGCTTTTCTGATCAGCAGTGCTACTTAAAAAAAAATTTTGGAAGGGAAATGAAATGGGAGAAATGCATATTTTACGACTAAATGATGCCAAAAACACCGAGGCTGATTCAACAGGAAGATTTATGTTTGCAGGACTTTACCCACAGTGGCATCCTATTCTGTAAAACTGTAACCACCAATAGCCACCAATAGACAACTCGTATCCATACAAAATGTCAAAATATTAGCGGGTAGATGAAAATATACCTGTGAGACCTAATGTTGGCATGACGACTCTCTATACCTGCAACACAGGCTGTCATGTATGATTCCTAGCACTTCAAAGTTATTTCATATAATTTCTATTGATATTCTTAGGTTATAACACGGCATCCACAAAATTCTGACGAGTAAATTCTAGCATGCATATACACTCGAAATACTCTTTTACTTTAAATGGATGAGGATCAGTTTAGTAGATTAGAAACATCAAATATCCCTTCTACATATATAAACTACTGGAATGTCCATAAATCAATACATTATACTCACATTTCCTTAACGGGGCAAATCTATATATATAAATCTCCTTAATATATACTCTTTTAACTAATGGAGCAAATATAT
>JAUTXX010213490.1:0-14865 GCA_032273605.1 Panulirus laevicauda | reverse complement strand
TAGTAGTAGTAGTAGTAGTAGTAGTAGTAGTAGTAGTAGTAGTAGTAGTAGCAGTAGTAGTAGTAATAGTAGTAGTAGTAGTAGTAATGGAAGTAGTAGAAGTAGTAGTAGTAGTAGTAGCAATGGCTCTAGTGTTAAAACTGATAATGGCAATACTTGCACAATTACCAGCAGTCATACCAACATAACACGGTTTTATAGGATGAGAGAAGACTGAGGCGACAGAAGCCTACGTACTGCTGAGGGAGCATCACACGAGGCACCGTGTCTGTCCTAGTCTTATGAAGCACCTGATTTTACGTGGGAGTTCGAGTCTTTGCTTTCTCTCTGGCCTTCAGACACAACGGCATTTGGTTGGTCCGGGATCGCTGCGTCTTGTTATGCTGCTGGTGGTTCTGGTTTATGGTTGTAACGGTGTTGTTGGAGGAGAGAATACAGTGTTGGTGACAGAGGATCCGGTGACGTTGGTGGTGGAGGAGAGTCCCGAACACTGATGATGGTGGAGTATCCCGTAAGATGGTGGTGGCGGGGATAATGGTGGTGATGGTGGGAGTTGATGATCCCCGTATCATGGTAGTGGTGGTGGTGATGTAGGAGGATCCCACGCAGTTGTGGTGGTGGTGAAGGAGAATCCCGTATAGTGGAGGAGGATCCCGTATGGTGGTGGAGATGACAAAGGATTCCCCAGTGTGACAGCCGCTATAACCCCTGGAGAGTACGTACTTCTCCCGCCACTAGTTATGGCCAGTGTCACCACCAACCAGTACCACCACCTCACCCCGTCCTCAGCCCGTCAACACACCATGAACACAACTCCTCCAGCCTCTCACTCGGGCAGTATATGCCGCTGGTTCATCTCTCCAGATCACTATCCTTCAATCAGCTGGCGTTGTCAACTTAAGAGTTTGTCTTTTTCATATCATAAAGGATGACGTTCATTACATCGAGTAGGTTGTAATGAATTAGAATTAAAAAGTAAATGACGATACTTCGAAAGCTCAAAGAGAATTCAATACTAAGCCACAGATTCCGCTTTTTGGTAACCAGATCGAAAACCTTGGTCATTCGCAAAGTCAAACTTTGCTTACAGATCTTCTCATGTTTATTTGACTGATTATAAATGGTTTCCTTTGATGTCGAAATTCACGTCTTCCTATCGAGAGCGAACTAACACCAGCTGCTGTAGGAGCTGATATGATGTAGTGTGTCGGTGGACTGTCGACCACACGCACTTATTTCGAAAATTCTTCTTGTATACCATCTAATCATTCACACGTTGGGATCACTACGAAGTAATACATTTCTTGACCTAATAAAACTAACAGAAAAGGAGAAGACGAGGAATGGTGACAATCCAACCACTGTATTATCATCAGTTCATTGCCATAGGTCACGAATAGTCTAACATGACTGACCCAAACAGCCTTAAGAGGACTGAATGGTCAGTTGCTGTCTGCAAACATTCGGTATTTTGAGTCATAAAGGAAATCGTGAACTGTACTTCCGAGACTTCATTAATCGTACCTATGGTCAATTGCTCTGAAGGTCTTTCCATGAATCATGGAAGGGATTTTTCTTCCTGTATTTTATTTCAGAATGTCCCAATAGCTTCGACGCGCTACACTGACTATTTCTGCTGACAAACTTTTTTCTTTTAAGCTGAATCATATAAAGCAACACAGTAAGCGACCTTGTTCTTCTCGGATTCTGTGGTCGAGGCAGTGGTCGACGCTCAAGACTGAAAACAACTCCAAGACCTTCCTACCTGAGCCTGAAGGCGGAATCCCTGGCGACGCCTTATCTCCCTACAGGTAAGTTAATTTTCCACCAAGAACTCGCATTTATCATAACCTCACTGACGTCCTACTGACTTATGTAGTTACACTTGTTCTTGTTCTTGCTCTTGTTCTTGTTCTTCTTGTTCTTCTTCTTCATCTGTTGTTGAAATACCAGGAACTATCTCCATGTCTTTGTATGGGAATTAGTATGAGACATTTGAAACCTCTGGTGATCATCTCTTGATATTTCAACTTAACCCTCACCTGCCACTGACCTGGGTGTTTCAGTATCGTCCAGTCGTTCGTGGATCACCCGACCAGCTACCCGTCAGTGTCGACCGCCTCCATCCCCACAGACTCCCTCTACGAGACCATGTCAGTGACGCAGTCCAACAACAACAGCCACGTCTACTCACCATCCCTCCCCACCTCCCTCGGTAAGTCACATCACACAGGCGCCCGCCTCTCTTGACGTCTCCAGAGTTCGGTTGTCCCATCAAAGGACCGGCCACTCTGTTCATACTTTCTTGGTGACGGATGCGAAGGTTCGTAGGTCCAAAAAGTCTCATCTAAAGAAATTTGAAATACGAATGTAAGACATCATGAAAATAGAGACAAAACCGTAAAGTTTACTACTTTTGGCTGGCCTTCTACAGGTAGTGCAGGTGGACAGACGCCTCTCACGCCCATCACTATGCAAGACGTGAAGCCAGTCTTAGAGGCACCTTCAGTCCTAGACTCCACTGCCTCTCCGTACCACCAAGGTAAGTAAGGCCGCCACACGTACCACCGTCACTGCTACAGGAATTACCTCACGATTTACCTCTGAAAGCAAAACCTAAAGCCAACATCATTATCAAACTCAAGGGAACTACTCGTAGTAACTTACGATTCGGCGATGTTCCTCCAGCGTGTTTCTTACGATGTCATCCGTCTATGTTCTCGCAGATTATCGGAGTATTTTGAACGTGGAGCTTGAAACTGCGAATATTTTCTTGTGTAGACTACCGGACCAATGTCATAGGATAAACAAATCTTTTCATCCGTTTTGGACGTGATATGAGAAGAATGTTATTTTTTGATTGAGAAGAAGTCCATACCACTAATGTAGTAAGTCGCTTGACTCAATAGTATCTAGCATATTGTTCAGAAACACTTCATTCGTCTTACCTTCGTTGGTTCTCATCCGGGATCAGTCACTGATTAATGTCATCTCCCCTCCAACCTGCTATCACTGTCGTTAGAGAGTTGATCTTCTCCCTCTGAATTTCTTGCTCATTTATGTGAACCATTAGCCTCATTAACATTAGCCGTCATCAGCTTCTGCCACACGAACGATTTGCTTCACACTTCACTCGGTGGCTAATTATCAAAATCAGACCAGTTTCTTCCTCCTGGACAGCACGAACCACCTTCCTCCAACATGCCCCAGTTTTTGTGTCCCACAGCAGGTGCTTATGAAAGGTGCCACCACTCGAAAATACGACATGCACGTCTCTGCTGGCACGACGCACCACTGGTGCTAATAATTCAGCAACATATTCATTGCTTTCGTTTTATGTTGAGAAGAATGTGTTGCGTTGGTTCTTTCCTCACTGATTTTGACGAAGCAAATATGCTTGTGTACATTCATGTCGTACCTGCACTTTATGTCTTTAAACCCTATCAAGAGGACTCAGCCATTTAGCTCGTTCCATAGTTTATTTCACTTAGCTCAGGTTACCTTAATTGTGATGGCCATGTTGCTTGACTCACAAGATGTACTTTACCGGCATGGCTTCCATTAGATCATTCATTCCCTGTTGTCACAACCTCGGCTAAAACTTTGCTAGTTATTCTCATTAGTTTTCAAAGGCACATCCTGTAGCTAAGCCAAATGTGCTGTAGTGCTTACCATCATCCTTCCTGTGGGGATGAAGTTTACATTCCTTTAAACCCATGTCATCCATCTGTTCCTTGAGCCAAGATTTTTTTGGTTCCTTTCAACAAAAGTAATGATCTGTCAGGCAATAAATGTTTTCAGTATTCTCAGAGTTGTCTTGTGATCTAAGCTAAGATTCTTGTGTTCTGTGTCATGTATTGTGGATACTCCATGCTAAGCATCAGCGTTAATAGTGGATGATGATTCTGGGTTGTTTGCACGTCAGGACACACCGTGTACAGGCCCCTCAGCACCCCTCAGTCTACCTCCAGTGCTAGCTACAGCACCACCCTGGCCAGTCACCACTACCCAGAGCAGACGTCGGCGTCGCCCGCCAGCTGCACTAGCCAGAGCGCGAGGCCCATCGACAACCTGGAGGTGGCGCCTTGTTCGTCACCTCTCAAGGCTGACACCCCGTGCACCGCCGTCCTGACAATCCTACAGCCCGCCTCACACGCCCACGCTGCTACCCACCACGACTACGTAGCTACACATGCGCACCCTACAACCCACGCTCGTGTGCCTGTGTACGCTCATCTAGCAGCCACACCTCCTGATCCAATCTACACTGCTTTCCCGCCCATCACACAATACTCAGGTAAGTTATCATTCCTTATCCACACGTAACAGCCACATATCTGCACCCGATGCTGGCTTGTATCTTGGCGTGATCATACCTGGTGCACTAAGTGCTACGTCACATGTTCATTGGTCTGTTGTCACTCGCGTCCTCAGTCATCGCCGTATGGTCTTTCGACAGCCATATCCAACTGTGGTTATATTACTGTGTCCTTTACAGACACTTCTTGCTTGTAGAAGTAAGGGATGTTCCCATATCGTACCTGAATTTTCCATATTATCAAATGAGATGAATCATTTATCATTTTGCTTGCACTTGAATTCGAATGTTTTATCAAGAGTCATTTAAATTTGTTCTAAAAGGGAAACATAGCGAGTTGAGAAGATAATTCTTCAAGTTTGTTTCTCTCAGGTAAGATAGGTAACACTCCCCCTATGTTGTAAGTAATGATAATTGCTTTTGATGTGGAACTTCTCTTACAATCACATCTATTTGTCATCTGAGCATTTCCCAATGAATGACGTTCGAATATGTACCAGGCTTAACTTGTCACTCAAAAATTGACTTATTGATGAACATCTTCTAGTTCTTGTCAAGGCCCATGATCTGAAATATACCCAGGAATCTGTTTGTCTACCTGCAGTTTCGTTGTAATCACTTTCTAAAAGAACGTCATTGACTTTCCCTTCTCTTTTGCCCGAGCTTATTAATGTTATCACCATCCCTTCCACCCCAGCCCCTTCCTTGCAAAAACATGTCTCGCTGAACATGTATTCTGTTTACAGGTACGGCCAGCATAGCGTCGATGACAGACTGTTACACGTACTCCTCGCCGTACACCCAGTACCCGTCCACGTACCCAGCCTATGGCTATGGCACCGGAGGACTCTTCAGTAAGTAACTGTGAGTATTGATGTAATGCTATTCTTTGGTTCGTTGTGTTGCCTTTGTCGCTCCACGAGTGTGTTGCAGGAGTAAGTACTGTGTCTAGTTGGCCCAGTCTTGGTTTTGTTGTGTTTTTGCTCATATCACTGAGAAACTATATTTCAACTTGGATGATTTACAGGCTAGCGTAATTCAAGTGATGCTCCAACTATATTAAAAACCAGACATTGATTGATAGATCTAGGCTATGCGTCTACTTTAGACTGAAAGAAGATAGAACAATATTTGTTGATCATGAAAATTACGAAAATTCAAGTAGATCAGTATTACCAAGCCATCTATTGCTGCTTACCTTCCCTTATATCCTGATGCTGACATTGTCTCTCCGCAGAAATGGAAAACTATCGCGGCGCCGGTAACGTTGGTAACAACTTCGGCGAGAACAACAGCAGCAGCATGAAGGCTAGCGGTAACAGTAAGACGATAAGCGACAGTAGCCGCAGTAACACTGCTGCTGTTCGTCCCATGGTTCCTCAGCGTACCTGAGACTCAACCTGGGAATGCAGGGCTAAGCCTCAACCTTGAGGTTGTCACGGCTGATTACCATAATACGAAAAACACTGTGACTTCACGAGTTTCTAGAAGCGCTTTGTTTTGAACGAGGAGCGATAGAGTATATAGCTCATAGGGAGGAGAATATATAATAGTATATAACTCATAGGGAGGAGAGACCAGAGGAGATCGAGAACCCGAGGACAACACTCCGTTAACGCCCGAGCGCGAGGACGATTGAAGCAACAAGGACCGATCTCTGGCTAGGATACCAAAGAACCGCCACTCTCAAGTGACGAGCTCTCTTGAGCCAGGACTCCTTGAGACCCTTCCTACTTCAGGCATACGTTCATCAGATACCTCATGACACATAGCCTCATACACAGAACCTCACGGCTTCTCTTGTGTGCCTGAAGGAGGTAAACGAAGGGTTAGGAGACCCTGACTCAAACTCACATATGCACACCTTTCTACGCTCGGCTTAGGAAGCCGCCCTCCCATCGTACGATGACTGTGGCATGTCCTCAGCGGCAGTAACTTTGTTTCTCATGTCTAAGTTTTCATTAAGATCTGTGGCTGTCCGGATCTAGGTCTACTTAGTTTATGTCATTGATCAAAAACTTTCTAATTCGCTTTAGATATATATTTTTTTTCAATAAAAAGTTATGTAAAACGGTGATTTGATTACCTCTCCCACATACTGTATATGACTACAAAACTCAATATAGGATGAATGAATAGATGAAATAATACACGTGCACTATACATATCTCTACTTGTGGCACGTCTTTATTTTTACTTTGCCTCACTTCGGTACAGGAACTGGAAAGAACATCACGCATTAAAGGAAATCAGGAAATGACAGGTGCCTGCGTAGTCTTTGGTGTCGTAAGACCATGACATGCACCTGCAACAAGGCAAATAACGTTTGAAAGTGCTACATTACATTGCAGAAGTCCTCCCTGTACATGCGTGGTCGCGCGCGCGCGCGCGTGTGCGTGTGTGTGTGTGTATGTGTGTGTGTGTGTGTGTGTCGCTAATTCACATGATGGGATGACGTGTTCTTGATGTGGTACTTTATACACAAAAGACAAACAAAGCGTATCTTTACTAATTACGGTATCTTCCTTGACAGAAACTAATTAGGATTGATCATTATCACTTTTATCACTGCACTCGTACACTTCATTTTTCAAAGCAAGTGAGCTTCTGTTCACATTACCGAGTCGGACACACAATATCGTTTCAAAGGTGTTGCCATATCTCATAGACAAACTTTTACTGAACGCATCAGATTATCACAAAGTCACAACTGTATATGTGTGGGAGATAATGGCCCCTATTACCCTAGGGTCACACAATTAATGCTTCATTTAAGAAAGTTCTTTAGAAAACGAAAAACATTTCTGTGTCAGCTTGCCGGAGTAAGATATCAACACAGTTCAGCAAGCGTAGAGACAGACTTTAACCATTGGCTGGCATTTAGAGAGAGAAGGAATATATTTCATTACCACAAAACATTACCAGTACAAAATAGATATAACAGTATTGTAAAACCTAACTCATGAGCGTGGGGAATCATCAAACTTGAAGAATTAAGACAGAAACTGCTGCCAGACGTATTATTTAATGTTGCGAATTGACATTCGAATGAGTCTGTGGTCTTCCCACAAAGAATCTTATCAAATCACTACAAAGTAATACAGATGAGCAATGTAGCATTATATTGATATCTTCGGAGACATAGTCTGACTGTGGATGATATGCCAATTAAATAGAATAAGGATTCATCATTATGAACAGTGCAGCCAAGTGTAGCTAGTGTCGTCTGCTAGCCACACGCGCTCCAGCGTAAACAAACGCATTTTGTCAAACAGAAGAAAGAGAAAATATTCAAAATTTACAAATAATTGAACTTAATAGTGAGGTGTGATGAATGTTACCGTTTCATCCATTTATTGTGTTCATGATACGCCAATTCAGTCGTATTCCACAAGGTATTTGTTAGATCTCATAACGAATTAACTTCACCATGAATTTTTGGCGCGTCGAGTTGAGTTCGGAGCTTCTGAACACCTCCGTCATCACTGTGACCGGTGACGTGAGGCAGGTGACAGAAGCACTCGCTTGCAGCGTGTGAGAGTCGTCTGTAAAAGTTGCGTTTATAAGTGGTATACGACGGTATAGCGGTGCTGGACTACGTTCCATGATGTAGTTGAACCAAACCAAGATGTCTGTTGTATCCGTTTTGCAAAATGAACATCGTTGGAGGCTCGCGTTGAAGGTTGAAGCCCATCAGGTATCGAGTTCCTGCGAGCATCAGAGTTCTCTGGGACAAAGCCATAAAGTAAACAACACATTCCTTCACTTTACCTTGAAGCAGTGATCATGATCAGTTAAGGTAAGCCTAATTTCTGAGGTATTATAATGAAAGAGGGTGTGTTAAGGAAGCACGTGCTTAGAAGTATAGATATTATTAGTTTTAGTACTTCGATGTACATAAAGATAATCCGATCTCTATTAGTCGTTTACAATTGGCTGATCATTATGCTTGTTACGTTTTTCTCTTCATTTATAGTCATATTGTTTTCGTTTTTGGCTATAGCATTTGAACTATAATGGTATCGAGGCTCGTGTATTTTGAAAGATATTTACTATTTCTTTATACTATTTTTCTGTTCAACTTCACATTGGTTCTCGTTTGCCCTGGTTATGACTGTACCCTAATTGAACTGAGTAAACACTAATGCTAACTATAGAAAATTTGAAAGGTGAACTGAAGCGATCAGTCTCTGAGAAGCCTTATTTTCAACATAAACAGTTGTTCTCTATGGCTTACTTGTGAACTACGGATATCGTAGTAAAGTTTTGTGATCGATGGGTATAACTACTATCCCGAGGTGCTAGTGTGAATCTGTGACTTCGACACGCTTATAGGAAGTGGAGCGGTTCATAAAATCGACAAGGCAAAGTTCGACACAAGCCTGCAGGGGAGTAGCCATAAAAGATTAGCTATTCGTATCGGTTAATACCATGTATGGAAACTGCTCATATACGTTGTAAGGGTAACGGAGGTAACGAAGATACGCTATACAGCGAACGGCGTAAATTCCTTGTGGACTGTTTGTGATGATAAAGAGAAGGTACATGGGTAAGTGGTGAATCTCCAATAAGAATGAAAGTCGTGAAAGGATATACGAAACATGTACGTGTGTCAACATTTATGAACGGTGATGGAAGAATGTGTGGTATGAGATGCTGAAACCCACACATAAATTGAGCATCCCGCCATGCACATGAATTGGCTGTAGGTCCTTGGCTATCTGTAAATTATGCGTATTCATTATTTTTAAATACTTTGCCGATTTGGACGTGTGTATCTGGCTCTACCCTTTAGTCTGTCTAATGTTAAGATTCCCCCGTCATAAACGTTGGTTCTTGGTGGATACACTCTGGCAGGTCCGCTACGTTTAACATTCCTGCCAGCCAGTGCATACAAATTTATGATGTTAATACCATGGGACTGCATTCCATGGCCTTCAGACTTCTTAACACTATTGGGAACTTGTGCTATACTTTGATTGACGTATGAAAAGACATAAAATAAATGACCTAAGATTTCAAATAAAGGAAGGTAATTTAGATGGTACGAACCCAAGGGACACACTACGGCTCTGGGCCCTTCCTTGCCTACAATGCAAAGGTCAGATAATCTCGTCCTGAGAGAAGCGGCGTTTCAACTCGAGACTGTAAGCACAGTAGCTCCATCTGATTTAGTCATTTTGCTAACAGTTGAGCTACGCTCGTGAGTTAAACACAAAATTGAATGGATATGGTAAGAGTTCAAGTAGTCTCCTTGGTTCATTCATATACAAACAAAAACTTTTTTCTCTAGAGAAATTACCAGTTGCACACCCGGAAGATTACGGGGCAGCTACATTTACATAGCGATGCGCGTTCTTCACTGGGGAAGGTGTATAGGGTAGATGACAGTAATGGTAATGGAGCAAGGGAGGAGGGAGAGAGGGAACGTGTGACTCTCTTGTACACGATCAATTCGTAAGTTTTCGACGTAGTGGCATCCAGTGTCTTGGTGGCGGCTCTCCTCAAGTTCAAAAACTTCGATTAAGTTGGTGGAACGCCCTTACGACTTCCATCTGTAGTTCTTATAGCTGATACTGTTATGTAGATGAGTGTCGCATATTGTCTCCGTCGGATACAACTGGACACCCAAGCAAACCGAGGGAGTTTCTTTCTGTGAACCAGGAGGAGCTGGGAAGTGCACGGGTGTGGTCGTGATCACTATGAGTGTAGGTGGTGCGGATGTAAGATTCTCCCATCTTCAGCAGCGACAAGAGTCTGGGATGCAAGTGTCTGTCGCTCGGGAACAAGGTGTAATCCATTCCTGCTGGATGGCTATGGGACAATCCTCGTGTCAAGCACGTACGCCCATGTTGACATCCCGTTTTCAGGAGCGCCATTACTGCCCCAGGGCGGCTTGTGTGTAACTGTAGTGAGTTATTACAGATGGGTGTGTATGTGTAGAATGGGATGAATTGCTTCATCCCAAACAAAATGATTCATCGATTCCACAGAAGAGACGTGTTTTAAGGGAAATTGGTGCAAGAGAAATCTTATTACTATCATTATTCCGTAATTTTCATAAAGATGTTGGTTGATTTATTGGGCCTTAGGCATGTCAACTGACAGGAATGTAATCGCTACTCGAAATCTCTGACTCCTTAAGGTGTCAGAGATGATCAGACCCTATACAGATGTTGAGCATTTTTCTCGGAAATAAGGATTTTGTCATAAATGTTAAACGGCTACCATATTATATCATACTAAAAATTAAGGGGAAAATCGACTAATTAATGTCAGTCAGTAAATCTTTTGATCAATCATTGAATTAAGGAAATAAAAGAATATACAAGTCTACCCCGTAGTATTTTAAGAGAATGGAGGTATGAAAGAAAATGATTTTTGTAGATAACTATAAGAAAGTGTTAGTACTAAACGGCTTTATGAAGGCACTTTCATCGTTAGTTTTGTTGATGTTCATTACTTAATGGCATTAATTTCGTTGTCTATATAGAATGCAAATCAATATAACGTAATCCTCAGAGAAGGAGTTAGACTGATTAACAATGAAACTCGTAAGATAATCTGTATCTTCGTTATTTTCCATAGAATATATAAATGCTCACAAACAAATGGAATATAGTTGTACCTTTGACAGACCAAATCTAGCTTACGTCAATCACTGTAATGAATAACCAGAGAAGATAAACGGTAACTCTAAGAGACATCCGTCCACACAGACAACTGTTAAGATTGATACTAGTGGAACAAATTTTTCTTTTTTAACAATTATGAATAAGCGATGATAACAGTAATATGGTCGAAGTATTCGTCTGAATGTTGTTTCGGGTTAGCTTATCTTCAGACTGTGCTTCAAGCACATCAATTGTTTTAAAACAATTTAAGATTTTTTGATTTTATTCTATGGGGACGATAAAATCCATTGTATCTAAAGATAGACTTCCCTTACCACTGTCTTGCAACCTCCCTCCACAGACGCCTTCTATTATACCACACATATACCAGGGGGGGTATATTAACGGAAGTACCTGCCTAGGTATAGGAAGGGTTAGTGACGACTGCATAGTGTTCAGACACTTAGTGGGCTGTCAAGTCTCATTCTCTTGACCCAGGCTGCTTTATAGGCAATTGGCATCCGCATATGACAACACGTAATTCACATAACTCGGTCTTCGTGTGTCTGAATTTTTCTCCAGTAAGTACTACGCCCAAACCCACTCGCTACCCCTCTGCCACCTTTTGTTACTTTCTGTATAGCCTCCTTCCAAAGATCCCTTCACAGCTTCTCTCTCCTCCTCTCTTAACGCCCCCCATTTATCACTCTTACTATCTCTCATCCCCCTGCTCCTTCTTCTACCACTCTACCCCTCCTCACCCAGGCCGACTCCACCCCTATATCATTCTCGGCTCCCCCATATCCTCTGCATAATCCCATTCGCTACGCCCATCCCTCCACCGTAACATTCCTCCTCACTACGTTCCCTCCTCCCCACCCTTTCCCGAATCCCCCTCTTCCCCTCCCTGTTTATTACCACCATTCTTCCCCTCCCCTGCCATTTCACCTCCACTTCCCCTCCCCCTTGCCGCGTTATTCTAGTGGTGAAGTATTGGTGTTAGTTCCCTCGTCCACTTTTATTGCAAATATGTTAAGAATATCCAGCCTCGTAACGTGGGAATGGGAGTCTCGACTGTGGGGTTGGGGGAGGAAGAAAAAGATGAGAATGGAGAGGTGTTTGATGGCGCCGAGTCAATATATGTGCCCCATAAATCTGGCAAGGATCTGCCTAGATGTACAAAAAAATAGCAATTACTTTTCGTTCCGGAAAAAGAAATAAAGAAAACAAAAACGTTTATCCTTTTTTTTGTATGGGGGCCGAGGCGTCAACAGGGAACCAGAGAAACATTCATTACAATATTACAGAAAATGTTGAGTCTGGTGAATTCGGTTTTGCTTTTGAATAGACTAGAGTCGAGTACAAAAGCATCTATCTTGGCCCGTAGACATTGTTAATGGTAAATACGACAGGCCTGTATAGTCTTGGCACAGGCTCTTGACCCTAAGAAGGCCCCATTCTCGTGGTACCACCGGGATAGTCCTATAAGGAACCTATGATCTTGAACTAGGATGCCTCCTAGGTTGACGCCAATTGCAATATCCTTTTAAGGAGCAAATTCACCAACATTCGTATACGTCACTTTGTCCGATATTACCATGACCTCTGCAGTGCTGTAGAGGATGTCCCGTCCCCTTGTCACGTTTGCTGCCATCTGTCTGTATCCTTTGCAATTTTCCTCTTCCCTCGGTCTTTCACGTTTCATGAATCCCTCTCTAAATTCCACCTTGCAACTAATTTTCTCCGCACGTCTTGATTACAACCACTTATTCTTCTCATTTCTTTTTATATAAGAATGGCGTCTGGTAGTTCTCTAGCCTTCAATGTTGTACTGAGCATGTATTCTTTCTTTCCCCTTTCCTTATCTAATGTATGATATTCCAAGCCCAAACATCACCAGTTACTTAAGGTTCTAGTCATCCTTCTTCAGTAATTTCCATAATTTTGGTGCCAACCTTTTTCCATCTGCATCCTACATTACTGAACAGTCTGTTTCAGTTTCACTGCTTTTCTTTACGATATATCTTTTGGCTATGAATCGCTGCTCCTGTATGCACTGCACTTTCCCAAACCTTTTGGTTTTGTCAACCAGGCCATAAAGTTCATTTGTTGCTCCGTCTCTTTAACAATGCCTGATATTCCCATCTTCGGTTGAAATCTTGTGTATCTTTGTACTTCCTTGGGTCTGTGTTCCACTGTATCGGTCTCTTCTGGCCCGCGTTAGTTGATCAGCTCCCCAAATCACTCCTACTCCCTCTTCTTGCTCACTATTCTCGGTAGATACTGTAAGTATCATGGGCATCTTTCTGAACAGCCTACAGGGCATCTAGAAAAGATCCATCTAATTTCTTTTTTACATTTAGATAATTTCGCCTTTTTTCATTGTAAAACCCCCGAATCCCGTCAACTACTTTATGCTCATACCATCTGACTATATTTTTCAAATCTTAGCACCTTTCATGATCTTGAAATCGATGCCTCATGCCACTCTCTCCTGCGATCAATTTCTGAATTTTTTTTTCTTAACATTATCCAAACTGTTTTCTTGTGGTGCATCCATTTACCTTCCTCTTGTATTTTCCCTCTGAATCTAATCACGTCTGACTTTTTCTTGATACAGTATCTTTGTTTTATTCATCTGTATCTAATTGATATCAAAGTGAAAGTCGAAGAACTTTAGCCTACTTGGCTTTGTGCGTGTTGGATACAACGCTTACTGTAGACTACCTTCTCTGGACTGACTGTCTGAACTAATTATTTAGCCTTCTTGTAAGATTATCTCAGCTCAGATAATGCTTAAGGTCTTCTTGACTTTTTCCCTCCAGTCAATAACAATAATATAGTTTATTGGTGCAAAGATATCTCATAGGAAAAGATTTAACATCATATCTACTTCCTTTTGCTTATCAACTCTCATTTAAAGTTCATTGTAATTCGCTGATGTATTTGCTCACTCTCTCCATATCAGCCACTCTCTTTATTTAGTTGCTATCTTTAACATGAACAAAATCTATAAAGATTTTAATTCGCAGAAGTTGACATCACTCCTAAGCATTCGATTTGAAACCTGAGATGTTCCACTGTGATGGAACACCTAAAAATTTGCACGCTCGAATTCTTTATCCAAAAAATTAATATCATTTAGGAACATCTTCACGCTCTGCGCTTCCCCCCCCCCCTCCCACTAAATCATAATAGACCCAGTGAACTGGAGACCCTCCACATTCTTGAATCCAGGAAGCTCTCCTATCAGTAGGTTGTTCAGGTGGGTATGTGTGTGTGCGCACGCATGCTCGCCACTAGTGCAAAAATCTCGTTACCATTGAAATAATTTCAACATTCCCCCTGGGGCTGGAGGAGGAGAAGAAAAAATATCCGTGTGTTGTAGAAGGCAATGGGGAGTGGCATACGTAGATATCACCTCCTCGTACATTATCCTTTCCTAAAGGCAGGTGGCGGAGGAGGGAGAGCAAGGTGGGGGGGATTTTCCACGAAGGTTCATTCCCTGATGCGTTTCTCACCGAGGCGGGGAAGGCGAACGCGTATAAAAGAATCGAAGACCAATGGGTTTGCCACTCTCATCAGCCGGATGCTATTTTGGACGCGGGTGAGATACGTAAGTCATGTGAAAAAGTAACTCGCTCACTGTAGAGCAAATTTCTAAGTTCTCGTGTCTCCACCATGCGAACTTGTCAAACTAGAAGCAATGATGAAGGTAGCGAGGAAACGCTACAACATCTTAAGTTACTAAGGAGGGATCTGGTATACCAGATATAATCAATTCCTCTTTTTCTTTTTCATTATTTTTTTTTTGAATATCTAATTTAGTTGAGCTGACTGTATACGATGCACAGAGTATACTACCTTATGTTTTTCCTTTTTTCTAATGGCCTTCCGTCTTGTATGGGTTAGTGTTGTTGATACTAATTCGTT
>JAUTXX010213382.1:0-14866 GCA_032273605.1 Panulirus laevicauda | reverse complement strand
CCCACTCCCTCCCCTTTTAATCACCTTTTACAACACGCAGGGAATACATGGAAAGTATTCTTTCTCCCCTATCCCCAGGGACTGGGGAGAAACACTTAACAAACTCATACCACTCTTATTTGAAGAATCACTTTTGTCCACCCTTACTCATTTACTAACAACTGCATCTCACCACTCTACCATTTTACACATGCCCACTTCCCATCTGGATGCCACGCACTGCTCCTTCACACATCAGTACTGCTTCCCGAGATGACTCCTGTCACTCATACACTCCCCTATCTTTATTCATTCTCACCTTTTTGCCATTCTAAACTTAATCTCTCCTGGCTTATCTTCACACAAGCCCCTTTTCCAAGTTCACTCACACATAAACATATGCAAAAAACAAATAAGACTTACTTCATGCTGTGTGGTGCTAGCTAGCTCATTACTGGAGTTTGTAGGTCCAGGGGTAGTATTGATGTCAGTCTGAGAGGTACATCCTGACTCACGATTGGCTGGATGTGGTACTTCAGGGGATGACTCTGTGACAGTTGCATTTGACAACTGAGTCTCTGGACTTGGTGGTACTGGTCCTGGACTAGAACTAGATGAGGCTCTGAGTGGATCTCTCGTCCTTGGAGGTACTCTGAACGGTTCTCTGTAGCTTGCTGGTGACCTTGATATAGGATCCCTCCCTCCCTTGTCCCCTGAAGTATGTCCTATTCTCTGTGAGACTGGAGATACTTCCTCTGGTCTCCTACGTTTAGCTTCTGGTCCATCATTAACCCAAGGTATACTCCTCTTACCATCATGTGATGACTCTGGTTCACTAGGTGCCTCATCAGGTACAGCTAAGCCTTTTATTCTTAGGCATTCAGCAGCTTTAATAAGTCCTGATAAATCACTCTGTAAAACATTTACTTCACCCACGTACATATAGTTCAACAGTGCCTCTAAATCCTCATGTCTAATATCTTTTAACACTATGATTGGATGTTTACAACTTGTCCTTTCAAACATTTGTTCAAAGTAATCACTACATGTTGATAACACCAGTTTGTGCACAGGGTAGAATTTTCCATCACAGGCAACAGTCACATCACAGTATGACTCCTGTAAACAGACAGAAGACACAGTCACATAATGTTATGCATTAAAAGAAGCAAACTATTGAAGAACTCAAAAAATCATATGATTTCCTTGTAATTACTGTTGTTCCTGAAAGAAAGACTTTTCATCGTACACATACAATGTGGATTTATGAGAGCCATCGACCCAGGCTCATATAAGACCATAACCTACTTCACTGTGTTAATGTCCAAATTATTCACATTTGAGGCATTTCTATCTTCTTACATTAAATGGTTGCAAGAACTTTGGATATCAACTGTCTAACTGCAGCCAATCAAGATATTTAGCAGGCAATCAGAATTGTTTTCCTATCGGATCCAACGTGATAAGACACTACCTTCAAATGTATAGAGATTGTCATTTTTTTTCATTCTATTGTTTTTTAATGTGAGGGGTCTACATCAATATCCAGGAAAATCATGCCTATAAGTTTTGCGTACTCTTCAAATGGAATGAGAAGGCCTTTCGATATTATATCAGAATTGCTATACTTTCATCTTCACTTACAAATTGTCTGAAAAGACGTCAATGAACAAACAACATGACTGCATCTATGATATTGAAATTTACTAAGAAACACCTAAGGAGCTACCTCACCAGTGCTTTGCAAATCTAGCAAATCCATCCTAAACCCTTTCAACTTTTATTTATTTGTTTTCCTTCTCAGGATAAACTTTCTTTAAGTTCACAACAAAGGCATCCCAGATTTCTTTCCTTATTACTGTGCAAATGCTTCCTAAGTGTAATAAGACTGCAATAAAGAATAAATATTTAAGCAGATAAGTAAAAATAACTGTAATACTGCAGCTTAACATCCTTTACACATAATGAGCTATGGAAAATACTAAAAAGAATTAAGCTTACAGATGGAAAATATGGAAGAAACAGCAAGTCTAAAAACAGAGATCGGGAATACAAGTTTTAGACATGGTTTAACTTCACTAAACATTACAGAATACTTCAAGGAAATATACTAGAACACTATATAATATGTGCATTTGTACCAGACACATGAGAGATGACTATATGATAACTATAAGTTTATAAGTCTACTGCACAATGAGAAAAAAGAAGCTACTCAAAAAGTTACATATCTTTTCTATCACCTTTCACTAATGATACAAAATATGAATCCATATCAAGTATCCACTTTCTAACTTAAGAGGAAGTACCTAAAAATCTTTCATGATTATTTTAGCCATAGATTATTTATCTATAAACCTTCAAGAAATGAAAGCCAAACAGCAGTGCTTGAAGTACCTAGTGTACAATTCTTTGTGTTGGTCTGCATATCACAAAAAGCAAGCAAGAAAAAATACGCACTGGGAAAGAATTATGGAATCAAGAAAAAACAGAAATTAGAGGAATTTACATTCATTTCTGTCACATAGGTCTTGAGAGTGATCTATGGCAATAGATTGGTAGTTCTAACAAAAATGTTATGGTACACGTTGCTGTTCTAATGATAATCTTAACAATTTCAGCACTACAGCACATCAACATCATCCTCACCTTTCGTCTGACAGTGGAGAGCACATGCAGGAATGTGGAACGGTGATTGTTCCATTTAAGGGACAGTAAACCACCATCCATGGCCACCCCACTTGTGTGGTAAAGAATTACTCTGGAATAAATTCAATTGTCTATTAAAAATTGCTCTATTAAGGCCATTCTAAGTATGGTATCAGCCTCCTAGACATTATGAAAGTGCTGCTTTGAATTGTGGAAAAAAAATAAGAAAAAAAATTACTACAAATTACTGCAATACTGTATTAATAAATGCTAATATGAAATAAGCATATGTTCCTAAGCATACGTATAAAGAATTACATTTTTTCGTAACTACTACAAAAACAGGAAAGACATACGTGGCAGAACTAACAAGCTATCTGAAATGCTGACATGCTGTACCTTAGAAAAAATGACAAGACTCCACCAACTCTATGGCCACGTAATAAATTTCCAATTGCATTCCATTAAAGTCTCAATTTCTAGCAAAATAGAAAAGTCATTTTTTTTGTCCTTTCATACATCTTTTTTATCAATGCAAAAACATTTCCATATTCAGCATTAACATTTCTTAAAAGAAGCAACTGATAGGAGGGGGGTTGGGGGAAAAAAAAAATAATAGAAAAAAAGATTAAATGGGTGATGCATGCACGATAGCATAAATTTTGCAAGTGTAAAAAATTTCTTACTTATTACATTGGTGTTGCCAACTCATAAACAATTCCAAGGACATCAAATATTATCAAAATCTACCTTGCTAACACGGGAGACAGCAACAAAGCAAAATAAATAAATAAAATAAATGTATTATAATACATAGTTTACAAACAAATACCTTAACAATACATCCATATATAACCTAAATAACAGTGCAAACAAAGAAAAAAAAGACAGAATACATCACTATGTGGGTGGTGGCTATCAGACAAAAAACAGATGTACAAACTGTTTTTAATAGCTACAGACTATAGTCATACTTCATTATAGGAAGGAAACCGTGTATAAATATTAAGCTCACAATTTGTGGCCACCAAAGTTGAAAAAAAGATGGGTTCTGTGGCATCTACAGTGCAGCATAGCACAGGAAGTAAAATAAGAATAGGTGGAAATACTACTCGGAAAACATAAAACATCTCTGATAAATTCATAGTCAAATGTGTGATGTAGGGTAAGTTCCTGGCTAAACCTTGAAAGTACCATAGAAATTGTGTTATGAATTTTCTACTATTCAATTCTTTTGATGCTATAAAAACAACTACATAAAGTTTCACGGCCAAAAACTGAATTTTCAAAATATGAAGGTAAGTTCCAAGTTATTCTTTCAAGCAATGGATTTCGGCAAAATCCACAATACAGACATGTCTTATCGCATTTAATTCTTTTGATACTACAAAACATCTATAGAGTTTCATGAACATCTGACACTTGAAGATGCAACAAAGGTTATCAGAAAGTTTAAAGAATGACTTAAACAATGATGGGAAACAACAATGGAAAATGACCCTTGAAGAGCTTGCCATACTAAGCTGGCAACACAAAAACTATGCGAAGGTAATATCACAAAGATGAAAGCAAATAGACATGACAAGAAGGATGCATTGTGTGTACATGGCTTTATAAAGTTTACTTAAGACAGTAACAAAGAAATGATGTAGGAAAATGTCTGAAAAATTGATGAAATAAAACAAGTAACAATAGACAAATGATAAAATGAGGAACCATGTAGCTTTAAATCAGTTTGTAAACCTTACAGCACATTAAAACCTAAAAAGAGAATCCCCTAACCATCTTATTCACAAGATAATGACATATATATACCAACATTCAATTCTTCTGATGGTGAATACTGCATGACGTTCAGACCAAAAGGAAATCTTTACGAACAAGAACGTAAGGATTCACATTTTCAGAATGGAGACTATACATACTTTTTAAAAATATAAACACAAAAAAGCAATAAACTGCTAATACAAACATAAATTTCAAGAGATGACTGGGTCTCCTTTAATTTTTCCAGGCGAATCTTGCTAACCATAATGAATCCATAATAAGCTCTATTTCAGCATTTTGGGATATGAAAAACTTAAGCTACATTTCACCATTTTCCAAAAATAATAAATATAAAAAAAATCACACTAAGGTGTGCCATTTACCTCGAAGTACTTACTAAATAGCATCACTACCCATCTAAAAGTATTATGTTTGGCTAAATTCCATCATTTGTTAGATCAATTCTCCAACGATCTAAAAATAATGAGTGAAGTCTATAGGGGTCACTCAGACTCCCATCGTCTATGTTCGAATTAAGTCAATCACACTTAAAATATCAGAGGCATTTTAGAATCCTTTATATGCATAATCCTATCTAGAAACTGATTATATTTAGCCCTAATATACCCTTCTTCATGAACGCATCTCATGATCGTAAAATAATACTCCTAAGACGACAAGATTCCCCACAAAAATAATCAATGAAAAGAAGATTTCGCAGTTGCTAACCTCCTAGTATTACTGGGTTTAAGAGAAATTATCATCAATATCTGTGGTGTAAATATGACACGAAGGGCTCAAAACAGTCACTCCAAAGCCCCGTTTTACACTTACAAGGGTGAAGTTAAGTGCTTGTCCCGACGAACAACATAGCGGTCACACAATGTTCCTCCCAGCGGCAACTCCCTCCGCCATTATTCTTAGTACCCAATACATTAAACTTATAAGTATATACTTAAAATAAGAGTCTACAATGTTTGCTTCCCATTTATATTAACCCCAAGATCCAATTCACGATCTTACCTAAGATATGCCTTGGATTTTGATCACAAGCGAATTTTCCGTGGCCTATCCTTCATTTTGTTTATAACTTGCCTTGATCCCCCTTATGTCATGAAAGGAAAATGAATTACACTACGTAAATATTTATTTCAGAACGTGCAAATCTTAACATTTCTCTCATACTTATACAGCCATGATAGTTCTATTTTCTAGATAACATCAGTCAAGGAAAAATATTGAGATAAGATTTCTGACGTCGATCAACTACATGACTCGTGTTTAGAAATAATAAAGTCAAGACGCTGCTTTTGATTATATACAATAACTAGTCAGTTAATTTTCCTACAGGACTGTCTATGATTTACCCTTTTCTTTAGAATTACATATAGAGTCTACTCCACCAATACGGCAATGTATATTTAGTAAAAGGGCGTATATAAGCCTCCCATCAAGCATTAAATCTGCAGTGTATTGTCAAGATCCCCATCTCACTGGGGTTCAAGGGTCATCTTTGTGTGGTTGGTTGGCTGTTTTTTTTTTCATACTTTAGGCCTATCGTCCATCATAGACATTAATCCGGCCCAAGGTAGATTATAAGCTATCAAAAAACATGAACACTTTCTCATTATAAAAGGTACATTGTACACACTAGCTGCATATATGGCTCTTCCCCCGAGTATGGTAACACATAGCTTGGGTACGGGGAGCATAATGAGTAAAGGCTGTGTGAAGAGAAAGCTATAAAGTTGTGTCTAAGAAGAAAAGAGGAATTACCCTAATATAGAGGTCCATGTATATTAAAGATTCCATTTACTGCCACCATCCGATTTGGTTGCTTTTGATAAACGTTTGTAGGCATGTTTTGCATAAGTGCTAAAGTCTGAGGGACTAATTTGGATGAAAAGTAAATTGAGTCCATACTAAAAGTGTGAAAAAGGGAATATCTATACATATCTGTCTTAATATAGTATGCAGCATTGCTGCTAATTTTAGGCTTCGAACCCGGGCGGGCCCGAGCCTAATTCATTGTCAGCACTGCTGATCTCTATACCATACTCCATGGAGAATCAAACAACAAAAAACATTATTTATTCTTTTTATTACATAAAACATAAGAACAAGGAGTGGGAGTTGATTGAAGCACCCATCAGGCGGGAAGCGGCCAGGTGCTGTCCTTATATCTTTCTTACTGCAGCTCTGCTGTGTCCATTTTTATGCATTACAAATTTATAAAATTCAGATATGTATTAACCTACTAGCAGTCCAACCTAATGGTTTTCTATTCCATCCATCCATCCCTTGATCCATAAATTCCCGTGATCTACCGATCCAACCCTGCTCACCCTATGTATTCACATATATCCATTTAAAACAAGCAGCAAGCACCCAACCCAAGCAATGGGAGAGGGTCACGTTACAATTAAAAACATTAAATCAAAACAGAAGTGTTTCAGGAAATCAATGCACATTTTACAAAAGGAAACTTTTATCAAAAAAAATCACGATCCAGTCCATGTAAATTATATTTCATAGAAAGTAGGGCTTCAAGCCTCTCTCTAATTATCCGTGTGTGCTAATTAATGAGGTTATTTCTACCTAATACCGTACTTCCTGTGGCACAGGGATGGGTATAAGTACTAATGACTATCCTACTTAAATCCATTCTTAATCTGGCTGAACTTTTCAATCCATCTGTTTATCTCCAGCCTCCATGGTCAGGTCAGGTCAGTGTACCAGCGGGTCTTGCCAGGTAAGGGTGGCTGGCTTCTCATCTCTTGTGAATATGTGAGTATGTCAAAGTTGTATTTTCGGCTGCAGAGTTACTTACCATCCTCTCATTACCGAGTGCTCTTTATTTCCTTGTGTGAAACAAGAATCCTGTCCTCTTGTATGTTTACTCGTAGTGCAAACAGGAATATTTTGTTTGCTCTGAGTGCACACAACACTTTCAACTCATTGAACTGTTTACTGTAACCATGGCTGCTCTCTGAATAGTTTTTACCATACAGTTTCTACTACATTGTTTACTTCGTAAATATTGATTAATATATAATTTGGTTTAGTAAGTACTACACACTGAATTGTATTTCAAGAATACTATTCAGTACAGTTTACTTGAATTACTGACAACTACATTGTTTAATTTATTACCATTGACCACAAAACAGTTTACTTTATGAGTAGTCATTTTTATCTTACTTTATGAGCAATATCACCACATTGCTTACTTTATAAGCATTGTCAAACACATGGACTTACTTTTAAGAGCAATGCTCACTATTATTCTTATGATGACTGCCAACTACATTCTCTACTTCGTAAGCATGACTTACTGTATCACTTACTGTATGAACACAAGACATTGTATTTTTTACTTTGAGACTACAATACATCGTTTAGTCACTTACCATATATGTCTACTGTGTGGTGTAAAGGAGAATAAGATTATTATTTGTACTTTGAAGTTGGTGGTTATTAATGGAGTGTTTCCTCTTGGAAAGAACTGAAATCTGAGCATACTGAGGTGGGACTGTATGGGGAAGATTTCTGCTTTACTGAGTAAGTGTGAAGAATTTGGGGCTTAATGGCATCCAGTGATTGCTATTTTGTGTGGCTTGCAGCTTTATGTTATATTTGCATTTAACATGGTAGCTGGGTGTTACTAAATTCTGCATGTAAAAGATTATAACACAAGCAAAAAGTAACCTTTTGCGAGGCTGTATCATTGAGTACAGTCTCATCAAAGAATGCATCACTCCAAAGGTGGTGTTGGATTACACCTGCACTCTCCTAGAAACTGGTAATTATTAATAAACAACTAAATGGATGAGGCGTCGTTCAGCATAAAAGTTCCTTTTAGACATAAACACCTTCTGAAAGTGGGCAACATAATTAAATGATGCGTTTTTAAGTCTCCCTTATGGCCTTCTCTAAACTGCTTTCTGGCTACATTGGGACTTACAAATATCTTTTTGATATGATGTTTATCATTATCATTTATCATTATTCAAATATCATACTCTGCATTTGTTTAATGATTGTTTTATGCGTCCCTGTGACTTTATTGTGATACTTTGTTCTACTATTTTGCAGGTTGGCGGCGGTGGTGACATTTATATTAACGGCGACGCTTACAGACATCACCATTGGCCTCACATTCTTCCCCAGTCTCTCTCATGGATCCTACCACGGCCACATACCACTTACATCCTCAAATGGTGCTAATTTATGTCTAATTATACACAGCCTAATTTGCTGCTTGCTTTTTCAAATTATCAATGTCTGATATATTGCATTAATAGCTCAATATTCAACCTTCCATATTTCATACATTACCCGATATATTGGATAGAACCACATATGTTACCTGTATTGTTCGTTTTACCGATACTGATGTATATTCTTTGTCTTGCTTAGCTTATCAGTCTCCTATGGAGCCCTATACTGCTCTGTATACACCAGCCACGGCTTCATGTCTATATTGTTCAGCAGAACAGCCACAACTTCATATATTTCTCTTTACAGCTCACTGCTACAGTCACACACATGTTTCCTCCATTGCTCATTAAACCCAGCATAGCCTCCTTTTCTACCTAATTCAGTTTATGAACCAAAGTCGTATGTAGTGTATGTAATGAACAGCCTCATAATGCATGAATTTGTTTATTATACCAACCAGTCTCATATGTTAGGTCTACATTACTTATTTTACGCTAGTCACAGTCTTGTATGCAGTATAAACTCCATTGTTAATTCATGGCTTGTTATATAAGTGATATATAAATTTACTATATGCACAAAATAATCTAATGACATTTTCATCAATCTCGCGCTCCATCGTACCATGCTCCTATAATACTAAATATGCTTCCTTAACTAGGATATGAGACTGTGCATCTCTTTTTCTTCACTCTTGTTAGAGGTGATTTTAGAGGTAATCGTCTTACAGTGCAATAATTGTCTTTGTACAGACCCATCCTCAGAGCGAGTCTCAGCCGTGACATTCACAGAGGCAGGCAAACATGAGCAGAGGATAGGGAGGTCACCTGCACCCATACACCAGCCCCCTCTCCTTTGGGCGTTCCCTCACTCGCATGCCTCCAGCAGTGACGCCGCGTACAACGTCGTGACGGTGAATGTGATGGAAGTGGTGACGACGACCAGCGTCACAACAGTCACGAGGACTCGCGTCACAGAGGGTGAGGGCCATCACTACCGCACGACCACTACACATACACTGCTGCCACCAACATTTACTGTTCTCTCGTCCACCACGACCACTACTACAGTTTGGGTTCCTTGCCGCCTCACTACCACCCTCTGCTACACCCGCTACCACACCACCACCACACCTACCACAATGTGGATCAGCCCGCATCTAGTCACCATCACCAGCACAGTCCGTAAGGATTGCCAAGGGCGACCTACCAGTAAAGACTGGTTCGACTGGTAAAGTCACTTTCAACCCGAGGGGTTATTATTTCCCCTGGCATCAATTATTGTTATATTTACCACCCATGCAAACGATTCTGGTGACCAGTTTTTTTAATGAAATGTTACAATGATTTTATTAATCCTTAGTTTATTTTACATGAACATTCTCGAGCCATTTTGTGCAAAAAAATGATACATAAAAGGATTATCACACCAGAAGAGAACCAAGTTAATAATTGATGTTCGCTGAGGGTTTATGGCATTAAATATATAAAGTAACACTTGATAATCAGTTCACATTTACCTAAGCTTTGACTTAAACCTTACACGTCAGGTCGAAGGTCACACCAACCTACCAGACCAGGTGGTTGTTCCGTATTGCTCAGGCATGGGGTTAAGTTCACCATTCAGTCATCATTACAGTGGAGGAGGGTTGATATACCAAGACTAAAATTGGAGTCTGTTATCACTGTTATTCTGGTAAGACTGTGCCAATGAGGCATAGCGTACTTGTGGACCTTACAAGGCACACAAGACTCACTTGACAGGAACAGGGATGAGAAAGCCAGTCCTTTGGTATCCTTACAGGACCTTTGATCTTGTGTGCCGTATGAGGGACCTTACAGGCTGTGAAGGGGTAGTAGCATGCCCAGGAGGACCCTCAAAGGACCAGTGATGAGGAAGCGTGTTCTTTGGGGCCAAACACGATCAGTGATAGATGAGGAAACATGTCCTTTGGGGTCCTTATAGGATCACTAATGAGGCAGCTTGTCTTTCTGGTACCTTACAGGACCTGTAATTGAGGCAGGGTGTCCTTGGGATCACAGAGGGACATGCTGCCTCATCACTGGTCCTATAAGGTCCCCAAGGACATGCTGCCTCATCACTGATCCTATAAGGTCCCCAAGGACATGCTGCCTCATCACTGGTCCTATAAGGTCCCCAAGGACATGCTGCTTCATCACTGGTCCTGTTGAGTCCTCAAGGATACTTTGCCTCATCACTGGTTTTATATGGTCCTTAAAGGCCAAGGTGCCTCATCACTGGTCCTGTAAGGTTCCCAGCGGACTTCTTGCCTTCTCACTGGTCCTGTAAGGCCCCAAAGGACATGCTAATTGGTCCCATTTGGTCCCAAGTAACACTGCCTCATCACTGGTCCTGTGAAGGGTCCCCAGGGGCATGATGCAGGGTGTCCTTCAGGACCTTACAGGTTCTGTGATGAAGCAGGTTGTCCTTGGGAACCTTACAGGACCAGAGATGGGGCAAGTTGTCCTTAGGGATTTTACAGGACCACTAATGAGGCAGCATGTCTCTTGAAGACTTGACAGAATCGGTGATGAGAGGGTATCCTTGAGAATCTTATAGGATCAGTGATAAGGCAGGGTGTCCTTGGAGACGTTACTGTAACAGTGACGAGGCACTATGTCCTTAAGAACTTTACAGGCCCAGGTTTTAAGGCATTGTGTCCCTTGGGAGCATTGCAGGACCAGTGATGAAGCAGTGTGTCCTTTGGGAACCTTGCAGGACAGTGATTAAGCAGCATGTCCACTGGGGATCTCACGGGACTAATGATGAGGCAGCACATCCTTAGGGACCTTACAGGACCAGTGATTAGGCACTGTGTCATTTGGGATTTTACAGGACAAGTGATGGGGCAGCATGTCTCTGAGGTTCCAACATGGCCAATGATGAGCCACAGTTTCCTTGGGGACCTTAAAGGACCAGTGGTGAGACAGTTTGTCCCTGGAAACCTTATTGGACCAATGATAAGGCAGCATGTTCTTGGGGACCACTTATCAGGCAAGGTGTCCAAAAGAATCTTGTAAGACACTTGAACCACAAATGAGGCAGTCCTCTCCAGTTGTTGACGTAGTTCCTGGTATAGAACACAGTGACAATGGTGTACCAATTGACTAACCTTTTAATATCCTCTGTATCAGGACTGCTGCACACTACTGTACACAAGTAGAGAGAACTGGAATATGTAGCAACTAAATACATTATCCTCCATCACTGTCAACAGAAAGTTGCCAACTTTAATAGATGTGGAAAGTTTAATCAATTTAAGCACTGTCAGCAATAAATGAAAGAAAAAAATCACATACATTTAGCGATATAGCTTAGATAAATAAGTATCCTACAAAACGTTTGTGTTGTGAGAAATTATTCCCCAAGTTATGACAACATACAAAAAATTAAGTTATTTGAAAACAGCTAGAACATAAACTTTGGTAGTACCTCAGTCTTAAATAGAGGAAACAACACTTTAAAGAACATAACCTTTATTAATGCTTACATATCCTCAAACATTCTAAATTACAGGGAAATATTCATATTTCCTGTCTGCACTCACTAAGTCAATAACCTATCCATACAGTGCAAGAATGAGCATTAGAAAGTGTCAACAAATATTATGCACTTATCAACAGTCAAAAATTACAGAGAAATAAACATACTTCCCTGCCTCCATTCACCAAGTCAATAACCTACCCATATAGTGCAAGAATGAGCATTAAAAAGTGTCAACAATCATTATGCACTTATGAACAAAATCAAAGAATTAAAATTCAAACTTAGCAGGATCATAAAATTCCCTGTGTCTGCTGGCAACATGAGCCTTGAGATTGTCCCGTTGGTTGCAGCGGTGTGGACAGAATGGGCAGGCATAGGGCTTCTCGCCAGTGTGAGTTCGTTGGTGGCGCTCCAGTTTGTAGCGGGTTTCGAAGGCCTTACTGCAAACTGAGCAGGCATGGTCCCGGCGACGGCCAGAGGCAGATGGTGAGGTTCCTCCAACCCATGACTGGATCAGCTGAGGATGACAGAAAAAATATTTATCAGATAATATCATGAAAGGCTTTATGATCTTGGTAACTGTATGGTTTTTCATACATGTGTCCAGATGGGAAATCTGGACATAAGAGATAACATGCAGATATTTCTCTAAGGTAATACTATCTGCATCAACCGCAGCAGAAAACCCAGAAAGTCTGTGGTGATCTTCTGTGATGAGTAATTGATATGCATTCCGGTTACCATTCTCTTCTCTTAAATGTTGTAATGCTTGCATCTAAACCTTCCCACATCACTAACATGACCTGAACAAAAAACATTCCTGCTGCTTGACTCAACTTGGCTTGGTCCTCCCTTTATTGCCTGAACCTAGATAACCTGATTGATTTTTCCTCTCATTTTGCCTTGGTCCGTTGTTTGCTCCCTGACCTGACCTTAACCTTTCTCTGCTTCTTGATTCGACATGAGCTTCCTCTACTCCCTGACTTGACGACAATAAGATGCTATACAATGAAATCAAAACTACAGTAAACAGTAAAGAGGTTATAATAGTAGGAGACTTCAAAGTCCAAACATAAACTGGAACACGTTAACAGGTGACTGAGAGAGAATAAAAATAATGGAACTGATTGAAGACACTTTTCTAGAACAGTTAATTAAAAAACAACTAGAGGTAAAAACATTCTTGATCTTTTCCAGACCAGTGATACTAAGTTAATCAACTCTTGTGAAGCAGGCAAGAGTTTGTCAAGCAGCAATCACAGTTTGATTAGATTAGAGATAAATTCAAATTTGAAATTAATGACAACAAACTCTTGATCCCAAGCAAGCAAATTTTGAAAACATTAGACACGAAATTCACAGTACCAATCGGACAAAACTTCTTGACATTCACAAAGTAGAGAAAATGTGGAATAATTCTAAAAACACACTACTCAAGATTAAAAATAACATATTCCATGACCAAGAAGAGAACTTGCAGGATTTCAAAACCATTATGGATGAATTGAGAATAGGACTAATTTCCCAAAGAAGAAAACATAAAAAATTCAGATCTTTGGAAACGGATGAAAATCATCAGAAATTGATCAAAATCCAAAGGAAGCAGAAAAAGGTCATAAGACAGAATAAACACAAGGAAGAAAAAAATTTCCTTGAAAGTTAAGAATAATCCTAAGGAATTCTTCAAATATATAAAACAAAGGAAGACAGTAAAAGAAGGAAATGGACCATTACAAAACGAACATGACAAACTAACTACTGATGACAAGGAAATGGCTACCATACTAAATTTCCTTTAACTCTGTATTCACAATTGAGGAAACATCTCAAATACTGTGATAAATGAAAATTTTTCAAGGATCTGACAAAGAAGAGTTGAAGGTTAGAGAAATAAAGAGCTCTGAAGTACTCAAATACCTGGACCAATTAAATCCCAAAAAATCTAATGGCCCAGATAACCAGCTCCAAGATTTTTAAAAAGTTAGGAGGCAGCCAATATTTCCCATAAGAAAAATATTCAACAAATCTCTATCGGATGGTCAGGTGCCAACTGACTGGAAACAAGCAAACGTTACTCCTACATATAAAAAAAGGAGACAAAACTTGTGCCTTGAACTACTACCCAATTAGCTTTACATCAGGGTTATCAAAACAATGGAAAAAATAATACAAAATAAAATTGTCACATTTCTAGATCACAAAATTATATCGGACAACCAACACATTTTCCGCAATAGAAGATCCTGCCTGACAAATCTGCTGAAATCTTTTAATGTTATTTATCAGAATTGGAATGAAAAAGTACATTTTCAAAAGGCCTTCAATACAGTACCTCACAAGAGACTTTTACATAAACTCAAAGCACATGAAATCAGTGAAGAACTCTATACACAGATCACAGACTGGCTAATTGGAAAAAAGCAGTGTGTAGTATTAAATGGCAAAGCCTCAGATTGGCTAGACATAACGAGTGGTGTGCCACATGGGTTGGGTCTAGGCCCCATTCTTTTCATAATATACATTAATGACCTAGAACTTGGTCTCAATACTAAACTAGGAGGTAGAGCTGTAAACAAGCAGGACTGTGAAATGATTTAAAGAGATCTTAACTTATTAGCAGAGTGGTCAGACAGATGGCAAATAAAGTTTAATGTAGACAACTGTAAAGTTATGCACTTTGGAGACAAGAATGTAAGTTACTACTACAAACTATCCAGAAACAATCTGAAGCCCACTAAACAGT
>JAUTXX010213272.1:0-14867 GCA_032273605.1 Panulirus laevicauda | reverse complement strand
CCTATGCCACAATGTTGGTTAAAATGTGGGATTAATTAATGTAAAAGTTGGTAAAATGGCATCTCAGTCAGTTGTGTGTTTGCTGACATTTGTTCACAATTAGTGAAATACTCAGATAAACATGGTATAATTAGGCGAGAACATGAAATATTGAAATACATCTCGACTGCATAAAGTTAACTAATTCGTTTTACTGATTCTGCTAGATTCTGTAGGTATTATTTTGGTTTTGCTCCCAAGAGCTGGCTGCTAGTATGCCCCCATCCCTAGCTAAACCATGCAATACTCGGCAAGCTCCTGTGTCACATGATTACTGTGTGGCTGTTCCTGTTTCTTTCCCTACATCTTGAAGCTTTGGATATCTCTACTTTCATGTCTTTCCCAGTAAATATGACCTGGCACTTTTTCAGAGACAGGTTTTTCAATTCTTCCAAAATTCTTAACTACTTTTCTTTGTCTCTTCTTTTCCGTCATTAACCCCTTCCCATTTCAATTAAGGCCCAGCCTTGTTGTGGACTTTTGTTTGTGACTGGAGCCACCAACTTAAAAAAAAAAAGAAAAAAGATAACATGACAGGTGGTGGCTCCACTACCCAGTCTTCTTACAAGGAGTCATTCCATGCAGTCCAACAACAGTTCAACCCACAGCAATGCTGTATTTCTAAGTCTCAGCTGCTGAGGAAATTTAGGTGAGGCTTTCAAGGGTTCTGTTGATGTTGAGAAGCTTTTTCACCAAGCTTCATTCTAATCAATTCAGATTTTCCCTGATATTCCTGACATCCATCGCTCTTACCAACATCAGCTTATCAATTCTAAAGTCAATAAGTTAGTAAGACAAAAGTAAACCTAACCAGGTTAGGCACAGTGACACATTTGAAAAAAGTTATCACAACCTAAGCTTCTAACACCAGAGATTTTCCTATATTCTCAATGCTAAGGCAGAACTATACACCTCACCAGTTGTGTCTAACCACTGGGGACCAAAAATATGACTACAGATAGTAATAGGTCTTTCTCATGTTTAAAATATCTCCATGAATGAAAAACGGTAAACTATCAGTTTAGTCATGTATTAAAAATAACTTTGGAGATTGAGTGACTTTGTTCTGCAATACCTGTGTAATACTTAGAGGTAACAGTGAAGAGCGTACATATGCCATGATAAAATGTGGGATTAATTAATGTAAAAGTTGGTAAAATAGCATCTCAGTCTGTTGTGTGTTTGCTGACATTTGTTCACAATTAGTGAAATACTCAGATAAAAATGGTATAATTAGGCGAGAACATGAAATATTGAAATACATCTCGACTGCATAAAGTTAACTAGTTCGTTTTACTGATTCTGCTAGATTATCTGACAGACTTTAAGGCACTTTCTCTTTAAACCCATATCTCCCATATCCATGATCCTCATCACAATAACCTTACAAATCTGCAAAATAAACTCTAAAGCTCAGTCACTCTCCCAATTCGTTCTATTCTTCAGACACAACACCAGGATTGTGAAACAAAACTACTCGATATCTAAAGCTAGTTTCGATGAGTTATTAAACTACTAATTTACAAAATAATCACCAAGATTCTAAAAGTAAGTAGTCGTCCCTCACAAGACAAATATTCATTGGCTTTTTGCTCACTATAGACTCAATCGACGTAAGTTACTATATATAGTTCAAATAATCTTAATGTTACAGTTTTAGAAGTTCATGCATGAAAGATTCACACCAATCAAGAAAAGTCCGAAATTAGGTCTATGACAGAATCAGAGTGTTTACCTTTTTGTTTACAGCAGGAGACGTAGTCACTGCGGTCGGGAACTCGTCGAACAGCTGATGTTTGTTTATAATCACGCGTTCGAAGATAAAATTTCTCTTTACTTTCATTATCAATATAATCATTTGACACAAGCTTTTTCAAACAATAGTTATAAATACATACATATATACATAACAAAATTTGTTGTAAACATCATGTGACCTTTACTTTGCTACAGATTTTTTTCAGTATTTGTGAATGTCTCTTCTTTGACTTCTTCCTATTCTTAACTCTATATAGCATTACTGCGGCACTGAATCATACCCAAATCTGACGCCTCAGAGAGGTGCCAAATACAGGTATGATTCATTGTAATTTGTATGGAACAGACACACATCGGCACTTTTTTGAACGCTGTATGCTGCACAATTACACGAAAGCCAATTTTTTTATCCTTTAAAGATAGAGACCGGTATTTAATTTACAAATCAAAATCTATTTGAACACTTTCTCGAGCTCCGGTGATATAAAATTTTCGCTTTGGTTGTTGGAAATACCGAGTAATATTCAGGTGCTGAGATTCGGTGTGTAGCTTCAAATCAATCGTCCCCTAAGAGGAAACAGAGCCCCACTCCCTAAAAGATAATTTAGTTTAAGTTTAACTTTAGCCTATCACTAAGCACGAGGTTATGGCATTAAGAATCTTCTAGACCTCTATGAGAGGGTGAATTCCGTCTTATATCAAAGGTGGATAGTTAGATTGTTCCTAGAGGTGCAGGGAGGAATAAAGGGTAGACACCTTCACAGGGTTAAATATTAAATATTACCTTGGAAGAGAACAGGACGCAAACGAGAGGAGCATACTCGAAATAAGGTAGTGGTAACACGTGGCGTGTCTCAGGGCTTGCCTTGTTCATACTGCTGCTACTCTTGGTGTATGTAAATGACTTGCCCGATGTACTGGTCTCTTAACTAACCATTTTTGCGGATGATGCCGTCAATATGAGGTAAATAAGGATTGGCGACGATGGCATCAGTTTACAGAGGCACCAGGACAGACTCCAAACTTGGTCTGACAAAAGGAAGTTGATGGGCTTCACAGTGATCGTTACCAAGCGGGTTTGATACTGTCTGTCATCAGAACTGCACATGAGATATGAGAGGGAGGAATGCTGACTGCTGGCAAGTACAGGCGGATTAACCATAGAGTGGATGAGGCTCAAGCTTCAGGTCCATCAAAGAACACATACCCACCAAATGTATGTAGGAAAAAATATAAGGCCACCCAAACAGACAATGAATAAGCAGTAAGAAAGGAAAACCTGGACCGCAGGAGTATTGTTTATTGGCGTTGCGAGGGTAATACATTACAATTTGCAGTCACCACCCAAGGGCGTCCCAGACTACACGAGCTCCGAGGCAAACACCATCTCCGCCCCCTCCCTGCTGAAAAAGGGGCCCCCGTCCGGCAATGGTCGCTGGGGCCCTTCCTACTTTTTTTCCGAATTTCAAATCTTACATTTAAAAAAAACGAGATTAGGAAGGAACGAACCCACAGGCAAAGCAAAATGAGTACAGTGTACTAAGTATTGATGTCGAAGTGATGATTGAAGTTTACATTTGAAATAGAAGTGGGATTTGAAAAAAAAAATGCTCAGGTCCTTGCTCCTCGATCGACCCCGGGCCCCGGGCCAGCGATCCTCTCCCATCGGCCCTGAGACAACCCAGCAGCAAATGCTATTTGTCATTTTGTGTGTGTGTGTGTGTGTGTGTGTGTGTGTGTGTGTGGAACAATAGGCTTGCAACTTATTCCACCGCTATGGAAAAACACCCACAGTGTCTTTTTCTAGGACCCATCCACCATCTTGAACATACTTAACTATAGGCACATCTGGTTTAATCAGCTTCAGGCCCATCAGAACCTTAGTCCGGCCCTGGACGAGTATAAGAATAGCAAGTATATGGGTAAGGATATGGTCGGTAAGCTACCCACAACACATGCTTCACCGTAGCTAGTTTATGCCTACCTCTCAAGGCTGGCCAACAACACCTGTAAAGCACCCTGCCCACCGTCTCCCACCAACACCGGTAGCGAACACGGCAGTTTGGCAGTACACTTACACCTCGCCATTACCAAGACCTAAATACATAATGTATAAACAGTAGTATTTACCCTGTAAAACTTACTGTATATCTATTACCACTTTGACTATGTACAGCCGCCTCTACTTCCAGCCGGGGCAGTCAGCGTTGTCACTTGTCAGTCCTCTCTTTCCGAGAGTTGTGAGCCTTGGGAGGATCGACCCGTTACTTCGAAGCTTTCATTTCAAGCTACTTCCAAGTTTTCATTCTCCGAAACTTTGCACATCATGACGGGATCGTGACTAGTCTCCGCAATGGCTCACTATAGGTGGTGCTAACTTCGGCTTCCGTAAACAAACAACAAAACATTGTTGGTTCATACACTCCTCTCCGAGACGTGTGAACCTTTGAATATCAACTCATGAGTTCGAAGCCAAACGTGGGTAAACACAGGCATTCTCTGATCTCAGTCCGTAAGACCAACCCAATCATCCTTTGACGCCATTCATACATTGTGTTACCTTAACCCGAGTTGGAAGCAAATAATAGCTTTTATCAAAGGTTAATGATGAATGATAATATCTATAACTTGATGATCTAACTGCCAGAGGTGGAGTCCCCGTGAGCAAGGTGGGGGTGGTGTGAAAGAAAAGGGAAAGTGAAGCATGGTGTGTCTGGCCTACCTCAAATACTAGTTTGAAGCAGCAAAATAAAGACGTTTGTACAATGAAATACATTAGATAACATTAATGATGAGGTTATATAGCAACCTTCGTGCAGGATGTCATCTTTAAATAACACTTAACTGGTTTCTTTCCGAATGCTAACCTGCACACTACTTGTTTTTTAGTCAATTATTCAGATGCAATAGATGGAATGTTTCATAAAAAAAAACTACAGGCTGATGTTATTAAACTTACTATAACGTGTAATTATCCTATGCACAAAACGATGCTCATTTAATATACACCCCCATTTAACACAGCAGAATTATATTTTTCTTAAGTTTTATGTTAAGAATCCTACAGAATGTATGCCTACACCCAGTATGAATGAGTGTTCATACGTGGTTATACATTTCTCGTGGATGTTATACTCATTACGCAAACTTCGTTGATTCCTGTAATGTTGAACATGTGATAGGGATCCATCAAATAAGAGGAATTGCATAATGTAAGACCACAGGAAAATCGAGGCCAATGGAAGACCTTTTCATGGTGTGGTCCTTGGTGCATCTAAATCTTCGTCAGGATCCAGCCACAGCTGAAGATACAGGTAGGACGTCACCTTGTATACCCACAAATCGTAAGGTCTGACAGGAACACGTTATGGGAGGTGTATTAGACTCATCTCAAGCAGTTGGTGGTGACGAACAGATGGCCAGTAGTAGAAGCACCGCCCTAGAGTTCGAAGGGGTCGGCAATACTGATCCTGAGGGATACCGGTCCAAGAGAGAGTGCCACTGCTATAAGACCTTGGTGGGTTTGCTGACGTTTCAGGATTTCACAGCAGAATGATGCCTTTCAGTCCACGAATGGAGGAGGGGAACCTCAAAAGTTGGCGTAGGAGTGGGATGGGACTCAGGGAGTACTCTACCATATGGACATAACCATCATCTGTGCTCCTGCGTGACCAGTGATTACGAAGTGCTGTACATGCATGGCATTCTGGTAGTGCCTGAGGCCATGGTAGTCTCCACGGTCCACGCCAATAGTGTGGACTCAAACTCCAGTGATTTGGCACAGGCTTCTTAAAGACTGTCTTGTTTGGCCTGCATCTTGAGAGCACTGATGCTGGCCTGTGATTGTTCAAACCCACTTTCTGTCATTTCAATAAGGCTATTAGTGTTATTCCTTAAACAGTGATGGTTTGGTCACATGAATTCCCACACACATGTTTATTTCACCAAGAAACCCACACTTTTGTCATGAAGATAATTGTCAGCACAATAAAGTCAAGCCTGGGTAAAAACGAGCAGTCAATTTCCAGGATATGTGCTGACATTGGCAAAGGCTGCTTATAGCAGGTAAGCAGGCTTCAACAGGGAAAGGCGCAGACAGACACTGATAGACAACAACTTCTTGGGTTCTATTGGACGTGTAGTGAGACGCCTGTGGAGCGAGTATAAGCCATTGGTCAAAGGACTCCAATCATTTCTGGGTTCTTCCATTGGCTTAAATTCACGATTGGCTACTGGTGACATCATTGTTCTGATTGGTTCCTCCCTTGTGATCCCCCCTCACCCCTCCCAGTGTAAATTACGCCAGCATGAGAGGAGATAATTACTTCATCTTTCTATCTCTAACTTATTCTGACAACCTCTTAAAGAATAGTGCAGGTGCCGCAAGTTGTGGTACACATATGCAAATCATTCCCATAACGTATGTCGTAAGGATGTTACGGTAACGATCATTTTGTAACTGTCCCAGGTCTGTGTATGGCAATTACCAAGCTCGGGAACAAGTACTTTTGTACAGCCTGTAGGAACGGTGAAACAAAGACGCTAGTGAAGACGTGACACGTTTATACACAAACAAATAAGACACACAAGTGAGTTGAAGTGAGGCACGAAGACGTGTGTCGACTGCCAGAGCGGATGACGCTCGTTCAAAACAAGAGGGAGGCGAGCGTAATACATTACATTACTAATATGATATGTAGGGATATACTAGACTTAGTGTAAATAACACAGACTTCCTCCATCTCCCTCCCGGGCAAATATGAACAGAAAAACTTAGATAGTTCCACCAAACTTACGTCTGCGGCAGCTTCGTCTGGGTATGATGTGCGTGTGTGTTGGGGGAAGGGACCGAACCTGATGATCACCTCCCACACAGAGTAATGTACTACTGTCGATGGCATGTGAGGAAGCGGGCGGGTTTGGAACGATAGTAGTGACTGGCAAGGTCGCTGGGGGTGGCGTGAGTGAGATGTGATGTAGCCTCAGGAAACGGGAAACTTGATGCAGTAGTCCCGGTGGTGACCGATATCTACGACTGTTCCCCGCTTCGTGACGGGATCTTGTATGTAGACAGGTTCACCAAGCTTGAAAGGGGGCAGGGAGCGGGCCGTGCTGTTATAGTGCACCTCCCCCTTTTGCTGTAGTGTGAGCTGTCGTGCATCACACTCGTCCGCTGCGTCTTGCCACTTGGGAGCGACAGTGTGCTGGCATAGCTGAACGCAGTGGGTTACCGAGAGAGGGTGACCAGCCGTCTGGGTAGGGGTGTTGCGTATATCCATCAGTCCTCGGTCGAAGTTTTCATCATCCAGGCAGCCATTACCGGTGGTTTGAGGATGAGGTACTTCACCTGCTTCATACATGCCTCAGCATGACCGGTGGCTTGTGAGTAATGCGGTCACGAGACATATGGTGAGTCACGCCACAACGCTTGAGGAAGGCAAGAAATTCAGAGCTGGAGAGTTGAGGTCCACTGTTCGTGCGGAGACAGATACGCCCACACTAACGAAGAAGCTTGATGGTGGTGCGTGATGTGGCGTCCCTTCCGTACTCACCAACGTGTGGCCATCCAGACAGACGATCGACGTACAGCAAAAATTCCTTTTTTGCACGGGAGAACAGGTCAGCAGAGATGTCCTCGAAAGGTCGGGACGGGGACGAGCCACACATCAACGGCTCCTTTACCTGTGATGGCTTGAGGGTCTGCTACGCGACACATGTCTGCACGGTGTTCACGATGTCACTCGTGATGCCAGGCCACCACACACACTGCACCAGCCGCCACTTGTCACCGTAACGCTGAAGGTCGTATCCTACACCTTTCAGAGACGAAGCATCGTCTTTCTGCAGAACTGTAGGAAGGACGGGATTAAAGTGGGCGAGAACTGGAGCCGAGTTTACGGACTGTTTCACTCTTTCGAATGATTCGTAATGGTCGGTCCACACGAAATCATTCCTGGAGCTGAGAGGGGAGCGGAGGGTATCTGCCGCCGGTGCTATGCTCGGGGTGAAGTCTGCTAGCTGGTTCACAAGACCCATGACCTGAGGTCCGTGTTGTTGGTGGGGGTGGGGAAATCCGCGATCGCACTCACCTTAACTGGGTCTGCAGTCACACCCTCAGCTGCGATGCCATACCCAGAGAATCTGGCAGACTGGTTGGCATATACAAACTTGCTGCAGTTCATGGTTATGCCGTGTTCCCGACATCGTTAAGGGACAACTCGGACACGATAAAGGTGGACTGTGTAAGAAGAGTTCCAGACGAGCAAGTCGTCCACGATATTGGCACAGTCATTGACGCCTTCGAGTGCGACGCGCCACGTCTACAAAATTCGACCCCTGTGGAAACGAATCCCATAGGACTACGTAGATACTTGTAACGCCCCCACGCACTTATGAAGGCGGTGAACGGATGCGCCTCCTCTGTTAGCAGAAGCTGCCAGTATCCCAGTTTCGCGTCCATCGTGATGAAATATCTGGAACCAGGAGTGACCTCCATGAAGGCGTTGCGTGGTGTTAGGGCAGGGTGGGCTGGTCGCAAAACTTGCTTGCTCAGCTTGGTGAGGTCCACGGTGATGCGGACGCCTCCCTTCTGCTATGGTGCGGCCATCATGGGATGACACCACTCCGATACCTCGTCACCTAGTGGCTGGGTGATCCCTTGTTGCACCATGTTGTCTAGCATCCGCTTAGTTTGCTCGCCAGGCCAAGGGGATGGCCCTGAAAGTGTGGAGTGCAAAGGGCTGCACTTCCTCGTAGAGGTGGATCTCCATGGGCGGGGGAGACATAACCCGCAAATGTGTTCTTCTTCGAAACTTCTCTGGGTCCACCAGGACGTCTTTGAAATCTTCCAGAAGCTTCTGGCGATCCTCCTCCAACTGCTCGGCGCTGGGGACATCAGGGTTGACATCGGCTGGGCATCGGTTGTGGAGTGACTTTATCCGCTTAGGGTAGTTAGCAGGGATGATGATGAGGGTTCTGGCGTCATACCAGGATAGCAAGGCGTCTATGTCGGTGGACATGTCTCCCATGATACAACAGGTGACAGTTTACTGCTGTCTTCTACGAGAACCTTCTCGTCCTGCTGAGAGGAGAGGTCAAACTCGCGGAGACCGAGCTGTTGCAGCTGTCGCTTCTGCGCCGGTGTCGAGCGTGCACAGCAGAGCCCCTCGACGTGTTTCGTCAAGTAAGGACACTCCGAAGTTGACTTTGGGCGCGCGACTGTTGGATGGGGACCTGTGGACGTCACGGGCAGCTTCACCTGTCGGCGTGTTGCCACAAGATTTCTGTGGATCCTGTAGCTTCTTGCGGCACACTTTCTTGCAGTGTCCCGTGTTGTGACAATGGGAGCACTTCTTTCTCCAGGTAGGACAAAGCTTCCCTTATCCTTCAGGATGTTCCGCGGCACTATAGGCATCACAGTGCTGACGCGTTTTGTCTGTTATTTGCGAGTTGTCGATCGCTGGTGACGCTTTAATATCTTTTGAGCAGCCTTTGACTAGCCTGTCAGGTCCGCTCCGGTGTTGTAGGCTAACTTCTCGCTGCGACATAAGGACAGGGTGTTGGACAGTTCAGGTGGAGGGTTGATGACAAGGAGTTTCTTCCGAGCTCCCTGATTCCGGATGCCTGGTGTGATGCAAGTCACTTGACGGGTGCTTATGCAGTGTTCACTCAACTCTGTAACGTCAACAAGCTTTCCGAGGGCGACGTATAAGTCGCTGAAGGCCTCCCCCTCATGTTGGCGGCGCTTATCGAAGCTCACTCGACGTAAGGCTACGTTGCGCTTACGCTTGAGGTAAGCCTTGATGAGCTGGAGGTTGCCTTTCCACACCCAAGCCGAAATTCTCGTTAACCCCGATGGCGTGGCTTTTCAACTGTAGCAGTTCTGCGTAGTCCAAGCAAGCACGACTCCACAACTTAAATTTGTGGAGAGAGGCGTTGGACGTGAGCTTGCGAGATGCGGGCGGTGGTGGCTGGCGCGACTGGTGGCCAGGCTTGCCGTCCGTGGCGTCAGGATTCGGAGCCCCGTTCCTACTGTGCTCGGCGGGTGTGGAGCGGGCCAGCACCTGTTGCATCATGTCTTAAAACTAATATCATTGCTGAAGGATCTGATGTTGCAACTCTCGGCGCTCGGCGGCAACCTGCTGAGCGGCGACCTGTTATGCTGAAGTTGTTCTTGCAACTCTCGGTGCTCGTCGTCAGCCTGCTAAGCGACGAGCTGTTGTTGGACCTCCATGGCTGCCAATCTCTCTATCGCTGACGTGCCTGAGGCACCTGCCTCCCCCGTCTCTTCTGAACTCACCCAGCGACAGTTTTCCCCTTGCTTACGTGGATTGCCGGACATGGCAACGTTATTTGTGGGGACAATGATTCACTGGCGTCGGGGAAACGCGTTAACAGCAATGGGGTACGACGTGGGCAGGGGCAAAGTGCTACGCTGGGGCCGGTAGTGTCACTGCAAGATACCTGGGTAGGTCACGGCAAACCAGAGACGGTCGCTGACTCTTGGGACAGTCGGATGGCACAGACAACACAAGTCGGCGGGGAGTGGAGATAAACACACGGACAGTTATGGCGTCCTACGGCGGGTGGTTAATAATATGTTCTCACTGTGTCACTCTTTTTACGCAACTCCTTGATCCTCCTCTCTACGCCATGTCGGAATGGTGAAACAAAGACGCTGGTGAAGACGTGACACGTAAGTTTATCCACAAACTAACAAGATACACGCGTGAGATAGACAAAAGGTAATGTGTTAACTACCTAAGAACTTATCGCTCCTGCCGACAGAGCGCATGACGTTCGTTCAAAACAAAAGGGAGACGAGCGTAAATAGAATAGATTTTCATTATATTTAGGGACACACAAATTTCCTCCAGTACCTATATGCACATTTTGAAAGGAAATTTCGCCGTCTGCAGTGAGCTTTGAGCGTACACTTTTAGCAAAATGCAACTATATTAGGGGTTCCAGTAACGCTACAACAGACTAAGCTACGAGGAACGGTAAAACAGATGCTAGCTTCCATTCATTTATCGAAATCTTCCTCACTACTGGTACGTTATGTGTCGGCTGACTTTATGTCTGATTGAGTGAATGTCATGTTTATACTGTGTTACCAGGAAAACCATAATGAAATTTTATTGCAACTTCAGAGATGTCAAGTGGTAGATCTGAAAGCGGGGGATTTCAGCGGTTACTTTCGGCTAAATTCAAGCGACCTTACAGTATAAGACCAAATTCTTCAAATAGTGGACCAAGATATGTCCTTTTATATTATGCCTTTCAGAGATTCTGTAAATGTACTCACACAAGAGTATAGATGCATAGGCCGTAGGCAGAAATAACTAAGACTAACTATCGTGATAAGTTCAGTAAGCTGCTGTGCTGTACCATGGGGATGAGGACACTTGTTCAGGCCAGTTGGATGGGCCCCTAAATTCATCCTCAAACCTAATAATACATATTGCCATGAATACGAAAGTGCACACATATACTGAGTCATTAACTAACTATTTACATTTGTATAGTCAATCAGTACAGGCACTAAAAGTGTAAGCTAGATTGTCATAAACATTGTACAACGTCGATGAGCTGAAAGGGACGGCGCGTTCATGGCAAGGAGGTCATAATTTGGGAAATTGGCGAGAACTGAGACATGTCTGCAATTTTCGAATGTGACTTGTTTCTCGACAAGATGTGGTGCTAGCTTTATTGAAGAATATGTTGATGGTGGGGGAGTTGTTACTAATAGTAGCTTTAAGGAAGAGTGATGACGGTAAGACAAATGTTAGGAGTGCTAGTTGGATGAAGTGCTGGTAATTTTGTCATTGGTTTTGCGTATCCTGGTGAATGGCGTAATCAAAAGGCATCGTTCCATCAAGGATGTTGATGCGACTGGACACTACCCTCTTGCCCTCTTTTTCTATTGACTAGGTTATGATTCAGTGTATTAAATTTTATATTCACATTTGACATGTATCATCTACAGTAGAATTATGTCGAACCAAATAATTTGTTTTTATTGATAGCCCCGCTCAATGTGGTGCCTATAGTATTTAAAAGTTTGGGTATTGAAACTTGTGATCCGTGCCAGATAGAAAAAGTAATTTGATGGTAGATAAGCAAGAAAACGTATATCTTCTCGATGTGCCATATTTACTCATTAACATGGGAATTGTAGAAGTTTCAAACTAGGCTGCTACAGAGTCTTCCATGTTAGTGCACAAAAATGTTCCAATCCACCCTCCATCATTCGGAAACTGAAGAATAAAAAAGATATTCATTTATATGGTTACCCCGGGAACAATTCCTATGAAAGATTCCTGATGTTACTGGGGATCTTCCTAAAGGTTTCTGCAATCCAAAGCTGCGCTACTACCAGTAGCAGGGAAATATAGACTCGATTGGAGTGGGAAGTTCATTGACGAGTTTGTGATATCTATCTGTATCTCTGACGCCTGTTCCATTCTGGAACTACCTCATGGGAGTGGCCACGGCAATAGAGTCTCCATTACTAGTGAACTCTATTGCCACTCAGCCTTTAGTGCCCTACCCTTTAACAGGCCACTGACAGAGGGCAAGTCTGGAGCAGTGTTTGCAGGGGCTCCTAACTTATGTTCTTACTGACTACTTCTACCTAATGCTCCTGCCTACTACTGTCTATTGCTCCCATCATATTGCCAAAAGGCAGAGCTAGTACATAGCATTCCCCACAGGAAAATCTGGAGTTATGATGAACGAACTGTGCGAGTTGTGTTGTCAAGTGACAAGGAGAGACTGTATGCCAGTGGTCCGTGTGCGGGTTAGGCAGTTAGGAGTGCAACTTGACAACCACTGAAATGATGCCTTTACGCAGCCGTCACTAACCCTCCTAATACCGAGGCAGATGGTGCAGGTAATATACCTCCTTGGTCATTGGTTGCCTACCAACTACTACCTACAAAGACATTCGGCTTCAGCTGTTCTGATTTATTCTTCAACATGTGTAGTGTGTAGGTACTCCAGCAACATTCATACTAATTCTATTAAGCCAACCGTGTAAAGTACTTGATGGTAAGGCAGGTATATTACAAAGAAATTTGAAGGCTTTACGACATGTTATATGTAGCCAGAGCTAAACTTTTATCTTTGTTGTCATAACATCGTCTCCTCATACTAGTTTTAGAACACTCACTGCCTCAAAAAAAAAAAAAAGTCTAAGACCTTTACTCCCAGTGATACAACGATGGAGCCCGGGCTTGAGTTCCTCTTACCTTTTTTACCCCAACCCCACTTGATCTTGATTATATTGTATAGCGAAAACCGTCGTCCTCACTTCGTCACCGTTACACAACACACTACATGCATTCTGTTTTGTTTATATGCTCGTTGCTGTTCTAAACTGGCATCTCCTTTATGAAATGTTCTGCAAAAAGTCAAACGTTATCCTTGACTCCCCATTAATATTTCCGGCCTTTATAGCACAGGAAGCACAAATGAGAGTAAACATAAAGTTCAGGACTCCTGGAAAATTTAGATATAAAGGTAACGGCACAGAGCCTGTAAATTATGTAGCAAAATTCCCTATGTATAAAGTAGAATAGAAAGCCCAAGGTCCAGATCAAAGTGTCGAGCTATGCAAGGATTATCAAACCTACCACAAAACACCGCTGTCACGTTACATGGTTACGGCGAATGGAACAAGTGGTCAATACATTTTACAAAACTTAGAAACCCAGTAATCAGGTCAAAACTTTCAGCAAATTGTTGCATTAAACTTGGTAATATAGTTGGGGAATAGAATTCTTAAAGGACTATTTCATTACAACATTACAATATTTGTATGACTCGCTTGCTTTTTAATCAAGATTAACGAACTCATAAAGGTTAAGCAATTTACGCATTCGATCAATACAAGAATGTGCAGAAGTATAAGCTTTACAGTGGCATCAGCGAGGTACTATCACTTTATATACAAAAGTACGCCAATGTCTACAATTTCGAAAGATCAGAGTCGGTTGACCAAGTTTGGAGGGGGAATGTCCTTCCAAATCACGCATTAACAGTAATTAAACATCTGCTCCCAATCTCTAGCTTTTCATAATGTTTGCAGTTGTTTGGAATGAACTAGAAACTTTATTCATATCTTTCGCTGGAATATCGGGAAAAGATTTACGAAGGCACCCGAGGTAAAGCCAGTACCATGAAATAAGCAGTCCCCCTACTGTCAGGTACACACTGGTCACTCGTAACTTGATTACCCTCACTACTTGTATATTTAAGAAGTGGTGCTAATGAATTATAGAAGTACACTGATATAAAACTAATTGAATTTCCAGATTTTTGTTTTATTGTCAAATTTGACTGCCCTGCCTGAATTATCTATGGGATCCGTAAGAACACAACCTTAATCCAAATGCAGCGTCAAAATTCATCGGACGAGGTGGATCTTAGTTGCGTCATCACAGATCCAGGATCATACGCCTAGTTTTGAATAGATCTTTGTTGTTGGTTCATCATTATAGGCCAAGCACCTCAGAAGAGACATACTTACAACACTCAAAATAAAAGACATTACCTTGTGGATTGTCCTTCTCCGGCAGCAGGACACAACCCTCTCACTTGCTCAGTATGAAACAAAATGTTTGTTGCTTTCTGGTTGGAGGTTTGGAGCAGCGAGCCAGGAGTTCCACAACCAATCAACGAACAGCTCGACAGTAACAAGGCAGTTATTTGTACTAAATGCACGTTTCAAGTTTGAATATAAGGAATTGTAATTTCTTTTTTTACCTATTTCTTTTTCTCCGAATTTCTGTAGAACTTTATTTCAAATCTGAAAAAAACATCCCATAGTTTTTTCTATTCATCACAAATTTAGTAGATTCATGACTTATTGAGTAAATACGTGTCACAGTTTTGGGATACAAACTGCAAATGAGCTTTCTCAACATACCTACGTGGCTGAAGCAATGTTCACGCCTAGTAAGGTTGTTTTACACACACACACACACACACATATATATATATATATATATATATATATTATACTTTGTCGCTGTCTCCCGCGTTAGCGAGATAGCGCAAGGAAACAC
>JAUTXX010213161.1:0-14867 GCA_032273605.1 Panulirus laevicauda | reverse complement strand
CTTGTGTCGTACCCAGCGGTGTTCGCGGTACAGTTGATCCTTGGCGTGATTAATAAGGAGTAATTTCCTTTGCAGTCATGTGCAGATTTGGAGTACATATTCGTAGAGCTGGGTTCGGATCCCGGCCAGTACGAATGGGGGTAAATACAGATAGTAATTTAAGGCCGACTCGAAATATTTCTTCTTTTTCCTGTCGAAATTCTATTGTAGAAGATGAGAGAGAGAGAGAGAGAGAGAGAGAGAGAGAGAGAGAGAGAGCTACGTTCTCGTCATGTACCTTGTAAAAAGAATACAGCTGTATTTTTTCAAGAAAATGTAGCTGTTGATAAGTATAAAATGTTCTGTGTCACATTTCGTTTGGTTCTCTTGTGCAAACACACGTCCGAGACCTATTGAAAAATCGATCGTGTTGGGGGGAAATTATCGTTGAGTTAATTACCCCCTTCCCCCCCCCCCCCCTGCTCATAGGAGACGCCATTAATTTGTGTGATGTAATTATTCCCGATTGGTAATGATTGCTGGGGGAGGACGGGTGTGCTTGCTGATGAACGATTGGGTTGGGTTATGGATACTCACGTAGCCTTATATCTCTCTCCATCTCTCCCTTTCTACTCGTGTCTTTTTCTTTCTCCCATCTCCCTTTCGTTCTTCGTCCTTACCCTGCTACGTAGCGTTGCGCAGGCACCACCACCAGCAGACAAGGGGCGCCGGAGACACCCGTGAAGTTGGCTGTGATTTGATCTGGCCGGCAGCCTAGTATGGCGATGAGGAGGGGGTGGGGGAGTGCACCCGTCCCCTCTTGCCGGGAAGGGTGGATGTGGTCCTGGATGGTGATTGGAAGGATATTAGTGGTCCTGGATGGTGATAGGAAGGATGGTGGTGGCCCTGGATGGTGATAGGAAGGATGGATGTGGTCCTGGATGGTGATAGGAAGGATGGTGGTTGCCCTGGTGGTGATAGGAAGGATGGATGTGGTCCTGGATGGTGATAGGAAGGATGGATGTGGCCCTGGATGGTGATAGGAAGGATGGTGATGGCCCTGGATAGTGATAGGTAGGATGGTGATGGTTCTGGATGGTGACAGGAAGGATATTAGTAGTCTTGGATGGTGACAGGAAGGATGGTGGTGCTGAGTATTGGTGGTGATGATGGCTTCGGATAGTGATAGGAAAGAAGGTGGTCTTGGATAATGATCGGATTCCTGTTGATGATGGTCTTGGGTTGTGATAGGATGATGGCTTTCCTGGATAGTGATAGGATTCATGATGGTGGTAGTGACACTCATGGGTGTCAGCTACACTGGCAAAAAAATTTAATACCTCAGTGTATACATAATGACTTCATTGAGTTAAAACATATGATGCATAATTTGCCAAGCAACCACTTATTTCGCCAAATTGTTGGTTAAAAAAGTGACACCTAGTACTAGAAATAAAAAGAATGAAAGTAGCTTCCTAATGTGGATATATGCAAATTTCTTGCAAGGCATCAATTACCAATGTCACTGATGAATGGATTTTTTTATTCTTTTTAGTCCAAAGGAGTTATTGATGACTCTGACGCGTAGCTGAACAAGATGGAAAATGACATGAGTAGAATGAAAGAATCAATATTATAGTTTTATCTTTTGGAAGAATGTAAAAATTTATTTATGTTTCCGTAAGAAATGTTCATGAATATAGCTGAATATATGAAACTAAGAGATGATTACAAAAAGGATATTTCACTTGAGTGATTTAACGATATGTGTATATCTGATAATTTATTGTTCATTTCTCTGTATTTTATCAGCATTTTGGTGATATGCAACTTCTGCCATGAATCTTTTGTATAATTCCTGTAATTATTCTAAATTGTGAAGTGTGAAACATTTTATAAGATAATTTTTGTATTGGAAGAAGTGAATAAATTTGAAAATCACTTGTGACTGAAAAATCTGCTTTGTCTTTTATGTTTCAATGAACTGAATCATTTATAAGAATTCATGTATTAATTGATTTCTCAAACAGTGTCCTTGTGTATGCTAATATGTTATTTTATGTCTTTCCAGATCATGGGTGTGGAATATATATACTTTGTGCAGACAAACACACTTGACAAGAGAAACCGGACTCTTACGATTGAAGCATACAATGAAAGCTTTTCTTCGAGAGTTGTCATCAATGAGAAGTGCCGCTACACAGTATGTACATTTTGGGGGATTTAGTATGGTGGAGATTGCTGATATAGTTAAAGTACTTTTATCCCAACTAGATGAAAAGCCAAATTATATCTGGTTTGTGAGTTTATAGAATCTGAAATATTCCGTCATGTCAAATACTTTCTCTCTAATTAGCCGTTGAGATATTTTTTCTGGTGTACTGTACGGTGTATAGTAAGTACACTTATCGCTGATGATGTGTAAATTTCTTTATGACTAAAATTATCTTAGGAACATATAAGTGGTTGAGGCACTTTGCTGATTCATAATACTGATAATAGAGGTTATTTATTGTGGTGAAAAAGGGTTTTACTTTCCTTTATCTTTTAGGAAAACCCACTTCATCTCCATATATCAATCATTAATAATTGTCTTTTGGTTATGTAATTATGTGTTGTAATGCTTTGGTATGTTTATGTAAAATTGATTATACTCTGTTGACTGTAACATTGATTATACACTGTTGACTGATTTTTTCTTATTATCATCAGGTTCATCCGGAAAACAGTGACTGGACATGCTTTGAGCAAGCTGCCACCCTAGATATTAAGTCATTTTTTGGATTTGAGAGCACAGTAGAAAAAATTGCCATGAGACAATATTCACAAAACATATCAAAGGTGAGCTAGATGTAAAAGTTTGAAGTAGGTATTCCACAGATGTTCCTGAATATTGGAGACAATGCCTTTTTTGATGGAATATAGGGATGTTTACAGGAATGAGAAATTAATGCATAAGAAAAGGGAATTTGTCTGTGGACACAGTAGTTGAATGTGTGACATTATGTATGCATATTGAATACTTTTAAATCATTGCCAGTGCAGAATTAATGATGAAATGATACAGACTGATTTTGATGTTTCCAAATGCAGTGTACAAAAAGAGACCAGATTACATTCTAGAGACTCAGAATAACTAAGGTATGGTAATTGATTCAAGGCTGGAGCTCACTCGAATGGGTGATGGGTAAATATGCAAATTCCAGGATCCCTATTAAGGGGCTCCTGCTCCTTCAAGGCTGTGCCTTTCATGGGAACAAGATGGGCTATTTTGGGGTAGGAAGGTGGTTATGGACGATGCTACACTTTTTTTTGTCTGCTGTTGGTGTTACAGTCTTTCTTGCCATGTCTTCCCAATTGAATTGATAACACATACAGGCAGGATCAAGGAATAGCTAATAGGTTATAGAAATAGACAGTTTAAAGAGAAATTAAAAGATTTCAAGTGAACATGATGGTACAGAAAGGATGTGAAGATTATGTACATCAGTGGGTCTGAATGTTTCTGATGCTTACTTCGCACACAAGAACGTTTTAGATAAATCTGATGTGCACTATTGGATGTGTGTTGCAGATAAATACTTTCAACATAAGTATATCTTGAGGTATAAGCAGTTTGTATGTACAGTGTGTATGTTGTTGATAGGCACATAAAAGAAAATTGAAAGATCAAATGATTTTTTTTTTTTGCACAGCACATTGCAAGTCATTTAAACAGCCATAGTATACAATCCCAGCACATTATAGCATTTAAATCTTGATTCTAAGCATTTAAAAAAGGTCTGGAATTCTCTCCCATCTTTTGTTTTCCCTTCCTCTTGTAAACTTTTCACCTTTAAGAGTCAGTTCTACACACACCTAAGGAGGTCACATGAATTCTACCCACACTCTTTTTTTTTTTGTCAAACCTATAAAACTTACCTATCATCCAAAGTAGGTTTGATTAGGGCTTTAAAAATAGATACAAGTAGTGAGTTAGATGGAAAAATGAAATACTGAACGGCATCATACCATTCTCATTCCAGATATCTTGTTCATACATGTTTTGCAGATCTTAAGTCAGGCTTCTGTCAGCCAGAAACAATGACGAGAATTTATGTACTCTGCTTTTATCGCCTTACTTTAATTATGGGATGTAGATTATTGGATGTCTGCTGATAGTAAGATCACAAGTGGCAAGTGAAGTAATTTCATTCATCAGTAAGGATGTTATGTTATTAGAACATTATAATGTAGGTGAATTATTACATTTGTGCTGTAAATGAATTGCTGTATTGTAACAAAAATTTGGCCTGTATTTCGAAGATTTTTCAGTATAAAAAGTGGTAAATTATGCTTTATATCAGTATCACAAGTGATATTTCTTATGCATTAAAATTGTCTTTTGTTAAATGATTTTGCAACTTGAAATTACATGTGATTTTACATTTTAAAATTTTATCAAACAGGGAAAAGAAATAATTGAATATTTCATTGAAGAGCTTCGTAAAGAAGATATCACATTTGTGCCAAGATGGGAAGAACCATCTCCAAAGGCCATACCAGAAGTACGTGTCACTATAGAGAACAAAAAGTTGGAGAGCGAGGCTGAGAGCAGTTCAGAAGAGACTGAAAGACGGGACCGCACCAGCAGTTCTCAGTCCGCTGCCTCTAGAGAACTTCAGCTCGGTGCTTCTGCCACAAATATCCCGAACATGGACAAGGTCAACCTTAACGAAGGTAAGATTTTTGTTTTGATTTTTTTTCTCTCTGCATGTCTTCAAAGAGGAAATTCAAGTCTTCAGTTAAATAAAGTGGGACCATGGAAAGATTTAGCATGAAGGAGTATTATTGATATTGTGAATTGTAAAATTTTTGGTTTGTCAAGGAATCTGACAATGGTTTATCAGAACTGTTTAATTGAATAAGATTATTAATGCAGTGTACATATAATGAAGCTGTGTAATAGATATAGGTGGAAAAAGACAAGAAAAAGTGAAAGAGTTTAAGTATTTGGGAGCTATCTTGGGGAAGTTTGGTGATATAGAAGGAGAGATAGAGAGCAGTACAGAGTAGAATATGAAAGTGAAGACAGGATTAAGGGCAGCTAAGTCCTCCCAACCCTTACCTGTTTGGCTAAAACATGGAATGAGTCACAGAAGTCAAGAATCTAGGCTGTGGAAGTGAGTTGTTTGAGAGGAGCATGTGGTATAACTGGATGGAATGAAGAAGGAAATGAAGGGGTGTTTGATAGATGTGGTATGGCAGGGAATGGAAAGGGAATGAAATATGGAGAGTTAGAGTGGGTAAAACATAATACCTTAAGTTGGTTTGGGCTTGTGGAAAGGTGCAGGACAGGGAGCTTACAAAGAAAGTGTATGATAGTACAATTAAAGGGGTTGGGGTGAGTGGAAGACCACTTGTGACATGGGGAAATAAAGTGGAAAAACACTAGAGGGAGAGAGGTGGTGAAAGAATGCATGGAATAGTGTATGCGAGGAAGGGATGAGTGGATACTCTTTTGCCCAGGCCACCCACTTGATGGGAATTCTCTGAGGGAGTGGGCATGAGAGAGATATCTCCTTTACAGTAGTTGATATTAAATGTTAGATAGGTTTAAAACTCATCTACCGAGGATTTTACCCAAGAGAATGTCAATACTAGTCTTGATTTTGAATTTAAGAAAGTCATTTGGTTTTGAAACAACTCTTGTGTTGTTTGAGCATTGAGAAAGAAAAATAATTTATTGACATTTTTTTTAGTAATGGATTTATAGATTTTAGAGTTTTTTATTTTTAACTTTTATTTTATTTTGATCATGTGATGTTGGCATATAGAAAACATGAAAGGCAGAATTTCATTGCATGTAATATTTCACGATTTGTGCAGGGCATGTCGGTCAACTTCAGATGAATATAAGCCAGGTTCTAGTTTACTTGGAATCTGCTGTATAAGAGATAAGTTTGCTGGTACCAGAATCACTAATTTCTCTTACGAATCAAGTATTTCTCAGCGAGACATGTTAGAAGATGGAACAAAATTTCAAATATTGTGAGATTCTAAAATATATGGATTTTTAAAAGTGAAAACGCAGTTAATCATGACCATTGAATGGTTTATGATAACCAGTAATTATGACAGGACAGTGTGAAGCATAACCTCTTTTGCATAGTGGAAAAACGGTAATTTTCAAATTTGGTAAAGTTTCTGGAAGTGCTTCATAATTTCCTAAGTTGCATTGTTAAAATTTTGTGTTGCATCTGATCATCAATGATGTAAGGGGGGAATGTTAATAATGCAAGAAACTGTGGCATAATATAGTAAAGTACGTTCTAGCCTGAATGTTTTGTGCATCTTTTTTCTTTATTATTATTATTATCCTTTTCTTGTATACAGGATATGTATTGTGACACATTAGCAATTGCAGACACAGCAGCCACATTTAATTACACCTCCTGTTCGATCTCTCCCAAATGAATCTCTTTTATGCGTGTTGATACAGATAGGTGTGGAAGGTGACTGAGGTATTCTTTGAGGTCTTATCTCCAAATCCACTTAACTTGAGTAAAATTGAAAGTATTCTTATGCTGTTTAGATTAGATAGTTCACTGTCATATGGGGGCACTGTCATATAAGATAGAGGCATCATGAAAGAAAAATATTCCATGATATTGGCTCCCTTTTTTCAGTTTAATGGTTGTCTTTACTTTCATTCATACTGATTAACCATATTGTTTAAAAAACAGATCTTTATCATATTTCTGTGAACTTAACACCAGGCTAAGAAAACTAATGTTCAGAACCCTTGGTTCATGAATCATTTAGAAAAAAGAAAATCCATAGAATCTTGTACATTAGGTCCACCATAACTGATGACTGAATATTAGAAATAAGTTCATTATGAATCATATAGGTCAAGGGTTCATATCCTGGACAGGGCACTTTGCATAAAACCAACCTAGTTCTTCTTCTTCCCCTTAGAGACAGTTAATGTGAATAAGAGCAACTTTATTAGGTTCAGTAGGGTTGAGGGACAAGTTAATTGGGATGTAGGTTTGAATGGAGAGAAAATAGGAGGAAATGAAGTGTTTTAGATATCTGGGAGTGGATTTAGCAGTGAATGGAACCATGGAAGCGGAAGTGAGTCTGAAGGTTGGGGATGGGGAGAAAGTTCTGGGAGCGATGAAGAATGCGTGGAAGAAGAGAACGTTACCTCGGAGAGCAAAAATGGGTATGTTTGAAGGAATAGCAGTTTCATCAATGTTATATGGTTGCTAGGCATGGGCTATAGATAGGGTTGTATGGAGGAGGGTGGATGTGTTGGAAATGAGCAGTTTGAGGATAATATGTGGTGTGAGGTGGTTTGATCGAGTAAGTAATGTATGTGTAAGAGAGATGTGTGGAGGGTATGTTGAAATGATGTGGACATATGGAGAGAATGAGTGAGGATAGATTGACAAAGAGGATATATGTATCAGAGGTGGAGGGAACAAGGAGAAGCAGGAGACCAAATGGGAAGTGGAAGGTTGGAGTGAAAAAAGATTTTGAGCAATCAGGGCCTGAACATACAGGAGGGTGCGAGGCATGCAAGGAATACAGTGAATTGGAATGGTGTGGTATACCGGATCAACGTGCTGTCAGCGGACTGAACCAGGCCATATGAAACATCTGGGGTAAACCATAGAAAGGTCTGTGGGGCCTGGTTGTGGATAGGGAGCTGTGGTTTTGGTGCATTACTCTTGAAAGTTGGAGACTGAGTGTGAACGAATGTGTCCTTTTTTTGTGTTCCTGGCACTACCTTGCTGAAGGAGGGGGTAGTGCTGCTGTTTCCTGTGGGGCAGTATAGCACCAAGAATGGATGAAGGCAAGCAAGTATGAATATGGACATGTGCATATATGTATATGTCTGTGTATGCGTGTGTATATGTTGATATGTATATGTATGTATATTGGCATTTATGTATGTATATGTTTACCATTTACCACCACATTCTAGCTGTCAGGCATAATGCTTCGAAGCCATAGCCTCCTCTCCACCTTTTGAGCCCCACAGAACCTTTTTTATGATTTCACGTGACCACTTCATATGCCCACATTCAGCCCATTGAAAGCATATTGCCCCCTGTATACTGTATCACTTGGGTATACTTTAAGTTATGCATGCATCACACCTTCATCATGATCAGAACTGAATACCTCAAAGCATTCTTCACTCCATCCTTCCATCTCCAGCTTGGTCTTCTAGTCCTTTTCTCCACTTTTGAAATGTGTGCTTACTCATCCTCTCCTTATGTCTAAAACTCTGTTAACACACCTTCAGCTCTCTGAACCATACTTCTCGTACCATCTTGCTTCTGTATCTTACTCTTTCAGTTTTTACTTATTCAGCACTCCTCACAGCACATTTTATCCTTAAGCATTTCACATGCACTGCATCCACCATCTTCCTTACATTTTCATACATGGCCCATGCCTTGCTTCCTTGCAACACTACCATGTCTTTTGTACCATCAGACATACCTGTTGAAGATGCTGACCACTCTTTCCATGCAATCCTTAATGTACCTAGGACTCTACTCCTCAAATCCATCCTTTGGGTTTCTTAAGCATCCATGCTTCTATGCACTTTTATGTCCACTGCTAGGTGTTTAAAGCATTCCAATTCCTCCAAGTTTTCTCTCTTGAGACTGACTCACACTCCAACCAAATTGTCTCTCTCCCCTGCTAAATTTTATAACCTTATTTTTACTGATGTTGACTTTCAAATTTCTCCTGTCTCAATTGCAGACTCAAATACCAGCTCCTGTAGTTTCTCATTCAATTTTGCCGCTAGAGCTGTTGTCAGCAAACAGCAACTAATTCGCCTTCCAGGCCCCCCCACCCCCAACAGACTGCAGACTCATCTCTCTTTCCAAAGCCCTTACATTTACCTCCCTCACTGCTCCTTCCATAAGTAGACTAAACAGCCATGTTGATGTCATACATACTTACTGCATTCCCACCTTCATCTGGAACAACTCACCCTCCTCCCTTCTCACACACATTTCTTACTGTATTAGTAGAAATTTATTACTCTTGATAGATTTCCTTCAGCACCATGTATTAGTAAGACCTTTCAAAAAGCACCTATATCAAACTTGAGATGTGCTTTCACCCTATCCGTAAATACTTCTGATACATCCCTCTCTCTCTCTTTTAAGTATTCCTCATATAGATTTCCAAAAGCTTGCACCTGATGCTTACATCCTTTGCCACTTTTGAAGCCACATCATTCCTCTCCAGTCTGATGTCCTGTGCATGCTGCCACTTCTCAGTGACCACTCTCCCATATAGATTATACCTCTGGAATTCGAGCATTCACTTCAGAGCCCCTTGCCTTTACACATTGACATTACACAGGCATTCTCCTCAGGCACCTCACCATAAGCCATACGTACACTGAAAATCCTAAGTATTCCCCTCTCTTGAGAGATTCAACTCCAGTCTTATTCACTCCAGCTGCATTACTACACTGCACTTATGCAAGTATTTCTTCCTCTTGCATTTTCACCAAACCACTTACCATGATTCTTTCTCTGCATTCCCTGATGCCTCAAACACTCCACATTTGTCAGCCCATCATCAAACTTATTCAGCAATCTTTCAAAATACTCGCTCCATTTCCTCGTCACTTCTTCATTACCTTTTACCATTTTTATTTATGCTCAATTTACTGATGCTACTACCATTTGTTTTTTTTTTTTGTTCCTCAAACTGTTCATCTCATTCTTAAAAGTTCTCTTATTCTCCTAGAAGTTTCCTAATACTCTCTCACCCTAACTCTGATTTGCCCTCTTTTTCAGCCCCTGCACCTCCCTCTTGACCTCCTGCCGCTTCCTCTTCTGCATCTCCCAATTACTCGCCTCCCTTCCCTACAGGTAATGCCCAAATACCCCTCTTTTCACTTTCACTAACAACTTAACTTCTTCATCCCATCACTCACTACCCTTTTTCACATGCCCGTACGCCACCATGTACGTGCAAGACATTTGCCTTGCATAAGTAAACACTTCCATGAATACCTTCAATTCCTAACCCATTCCCATAGTTTCATTTATTCTCACTTTGCCATTCTTCACAAAATATCTTTTGGCATCTCCTTAAACAATCCTCTTTTCCAAGCTTGCTTACTTTCACCACCCTTATTCCACCCACATAAATTCCTCTTATAGTAAAGCCTCAGCCAAATTTCACCTTTGCCTCTACTAAGAAGTGATCAAACATCCCACCAGCTGCCCCTCTCATGACAATTGCATCCGAGAGTCATTCGGTTGCTGGCTGATCAGTGTGGACATAGTCCAGTAATACCAGGTTACCATTAACCCCACTTACCCACATATACTTATGTATGCCCCTCTATTTAAACCAGATATTCCTAATCATTGGCCTATGTTCTGCAATCACTTCCAGAAGTTGTTCACAAGAAATGGCAAATATGTATGAAAGAAAAAACTGATTATATACATTTAGATATTCCTAGGAATAAGGAAGAAAGAATGGTGCCCACGTATTCCCTGCATGTTGCAGAATTTGACAAAGAGGGACGGGATTAGGTGGATGGAAATCCTCCCATCCTATAGTACTTTCCGAAAGAAAGACCAGAGCAAAGGACCAAGTGAGAATTTATCCCCTTAAGGCTCTGTCATCTGTTAATGACACTGCCTCGCTCATGCTGGAAATGGCGAACATGTATGAATAAAATAAGATTTTATTTTTCATACATATTCGCCATTTCCCATGTTAGCAAGGTAGCATTAAGAACAGAGGACTAAGCCTTGTAGGAAATATCCTCACTTGGCCCCCTTCTCTGTTCCTTCTTTTGGAAAAATAAAAATGGAAGGGGAGGATTTTCAGCCCCCACTCCCTCCCCTTTTAGTCACCTCCTACAATACGCAGGGAATACGTGGGAAGTATTCTTTCTCCCCTATCCCCAGGAAGAAAATGAGATATATGCATAGGGTTATATATACATACATATACAGCTAGAGACTGTGTGAATGAATTTGGCCTTTGTTGTCTTTTCCTAGCTCGCGCACATGCATGCGAGGGGAGGGGGATGCCATTTCATGTGTGGTGGGGTGGCGACAGGAATGGATGAAGGCAGCAAGTGTTGATGTGTACATTTGTATATATTTATATGTCTGTGTATGTATATGTATGTATACGTTGAAATGTATAGGTATGTATATGTGCATGTGTGAGTATTTATGTATATCCATGTATATGTGGGTGGGTTAGGCCATTCTTTTGTCTGTTTCCTTGTGCTACCTCGCTAATGCGGGAGACAGCGACTAAGTGTAATAATTAGATAAAATATATATGCATTGATGTATGTGTCATATGTGTAACTCACATATAAAGCTGTAACAGCAACTCAAAACACCAAAAATCTATGGCTGCATGTACCACATGAACTGTGAAACCCAGTATACACATCTCTTATGGCACCATTGAATATGCGCCACTTGTTTCAGGATCCCAGGAATATTCACACCCATTGCAGTAAAGTGAAATTGTTTTTAATAGCCAATTAGTTAATCTGAATTCCAGTCAGTGGGTGAGAATGTTTGTTCTGATATATCCAAAGGATGAAGCAAGAGGGTTAAAGACTAGATGCCTTTGTCAAGAAAAAATTTCATGGTCTTAAGATAAAATTTCCTTTTGTATTATACTTAGGGTTGTTTATCAGTCTAAACTACTTAGCTGTGTGTAAGATGGATTCAAGCTGCAGGCTATGTTCATTGTCCATTCAGTATTAGAGAGTCTGTAGATCATTTTCATCCAAGTATTTGCGATTGAAAGGTAGGATGATGATTTGTATAGGACATCTATCCTGTTTGCTGTATTAGTTGTCTTCTTTAGCTCAGAAACAAGTTTTGATCTTTGAAAGACTCCATCATTAAATTGAATATAACAGGCGAGGACACATTTGCAATCCCACTGTCCTCAGAGTTTACTGTGTTTAAGACAACTAAAGGCTTGAGCTGAGCCAGTGGCTTTTAAGTATTCACAGCCGTAGATTACATGGTTTATCTTTGCTTCTTCTTTTTTTTTTTATGTCAGAGGCTCCAGTCATGGACAAAAGTCCTCATGGAGATCAGGCCTTGAGTGAAACATAAGAAATGGCAAAAGGAGAAAAAAGAGAAAGAAAGAAGAATCTAAGAGGTTTTGATGAAATAGAAATGATGGCTTTTAAAAATGTGTCATGGTTGTTGGGAAAGACTCAGAAGGATAAAGAAGTTCAGAACTTAGTAGTGTAGGAAAACATGCAAACATTGCATTGGCCATTGCTTATGTTAGTAATAGCTTTACAGTAATCACTTGATGCAGTGGCGTGCTATGAATTGTGTGGTGTGCTTATTCGCAGAGGCATCAAAGGTAGAAATCAAAATAAAACCCATAAAAGAGAGATAAAGAACCAAGAGTGTGTTGTGGGTAAAATGGGTCAAGTTTTAATGTCAGATAAGGAGAGCTGATAAAACATGTTGCTTTAAACTTGTCTCTGTCAGTGAATGTGAAGAAATATAAGCTCCCCAGGTGTAGAAGTGGTAGGGAGTACTATATATGATTATATTGAATGTTTTACGTTGATTTTTGCCAAGCAAGTGTTTTATTTGAATTTGAATCACAATTATCTTTGGGTAATACTATCTAGGTGAAGAAAGAAGTCTCTCTGGTCTATTTCTATTTTTAATGGTCTTGATATATTACATGCTGTATTTGAATAAGGATTCATCATGCATATTGAAGGAATTACAAGGGTAGGGCATAATGTGAGAAGGTGTTTGCACATCCCTCGACAGAAGTTTTACTTGTTTCAGGTTAGATTACAAATCAGTGAGTCAAAAGAATATTGTCTGCAGTGATGAATACTTGCTGAAATTTCTTTGACTAAATTGCAGAAGTGGATAATAGCCAAAAGGATCGGGGTACTATTTCAGTTATTTTTCAATTTAATGCTTGTTACTGTATCCGTATTCTGATCAAGATTTAATGGCTATGATAGGTATGCATTTAATCTGAAGCAGTATTATAGATTTAGCATGAACACCATTTTTTTTATTAATTTCTTTATTATTGAGTTATAATACCTAAAAGAGTGAATCATGCTAGATTCATTATGTGAAGCTTTTAGCAAAAATTTATTTTTGGTATCCATTATGCGAGCTTTGATAAGCTTGGCACCATTTATTTCTTTGGAGCACCAGTAGGACTTAGTTATGAATTAACTTAGAACCTTTATACTAATGATAGAAAGTAAGCTACCCGTATCTCCTTTTGCACTGGATTCTTAAGCCAGAGAAACTATGAGGCCTAACCAGCCGAAAAAGAAATAGCTCAGGTAGATGGTATGCTCTTACCAAGATAGAAAATAGATTATGCGACTATCAAACAACCCATCACCAAGCGTGTTATTTAGAGGCTGATATTTCAGACTTCCTCCTTCTTCCCCCAAGCAGTTATGTCATGTGTAGACCACATTCTCCTGCCCAAATTTTCAGTCTGTAAATTCTGTGTGTACCCAGTTAATTTTGTGGCATATTCTTAAATCTCTCTCATATATATTGTAAAATATTTGATTTATAAAATATGTCTTCTCCAAAAAATCAGAAGGAAAAATCTTGTATCTCATTACTGTGTATAATATGTTTCTTATGATATTCGTAGTACCATATACATTGCTTCTCACAGTTTGCATACTTATCCACCTTTGATTTTTGCAGCTGTCCTGAGTACTTTTACCATCTATTGAAAAGACGTATTATATCCAACACATTCATCTATTTTGACACAATTCTTCCATTCCAATTATTTACACATTGTGTGAAAGCATTTGTGTCCCATGTCATTGTCTTCATCTGGCATCTCTTTGAGTTATTTTATCTGCTGAGGTGATGTATCTTAGTTAACATATTTCATTTACTTAAGTATTTTACAATCAGTTGACTTAAAACGCTTGCTCTGAATCTTGTATTCTCCTCCTACCTATTTTAGTGTACGTACACAATCTTCTTTGGTATTTGTTGCAGTCAGTATTCCTTCGAATTGTTCCAAGTATCTGTCACACACATCCTTTCACAGTTAGCAGTTCTTTATCAAAATCACTGATCTGTTCTGGCCTTGTTTCATTCTTTCTCATAGATTTGATATTGCCTCTACACAGTCCTTTTCTGTATTGAGAATATTGGTTAGATAGTCTTGTGAGTTCACCAACACATTTTTTTTTTTTTTGTCATTTCTAATATACTACATTGCATTTTTTGCTTTTTTACAACCTCATTGCTTATACCTCCTTCTTGCATCCTTGCTGAGCCCTTGTTTTCTGTCATATTAGCTTTTTGTATTAATTCCCACTCCCCATATTGTTTAATTCTTTGTTACACATTTTTCTCTCTAGAATCTTTCCATCATAAGTTTATGTGATGGGTGTCTAACAGTACCATGTTTAACTCCTCTTATCCTGCTATTCCTCTTGTACTCCACAATTACAGTTAGTAGTACTATTTGTCAACCATCTGTTTTATACCAATTCTATGTAAAGACTTGTTGATAAGATGTGTCAGTGATTCCCAAAATGTATTCTGTAACGAAATTCTGTAGACCTTTTTCATTCCCATGTTTCATCCTTATTCCCTGTAGATTTGTAGATTAAATGCTATTTGTGTGCAGATTTGAGAATATACTCTGTACTCTTTTACATTTGTACAGATACACCACCGAATTTCCAGCAACTGATGGTTCGGCACCTCCTTTAGTCCAGACAAAATTATGTGAGGGAACTTGACATTACTATGGCCACCAAACTAGTTTACTGGGCGGTCACAGATGGCGTTGCGTGTAGGGCGCGCTCATTTACATTCTTTACACTG
>JAUTXX010213051.1:3418-14869 GCA_032273605.1 Panulirus laevicauda | reverse complement strand
ATGTGGGTGGGTTGGGCCTTTCTTTTGTCTGTTTCCTTGCGCTACTTCGCTAACGCAGAAGACAGCGACAAAGCAAAATGAATAAATAAAGTATAATGTACATGTATGTGGCATGTATGTATATATGTGTGTGGGTATATGAGTGGATGGGTCTTTCTTTGTCTGTTTCCTGGCACTACCTTGCTGATGCGTCAAACGGCAATCAATTATGATATAAGAAAATAATGTTTTTGATGCCCTCACTTTGTTACCATGCAAAGATTGTCATAAATCTTTCTTTTTTTTCTATCTAGGCTGTACAGTGCAAGTTCTTTTAACTATAATTCACGGGCACCATCCCTCATCCAGTAGTTTTCTATCTCTTATGGTAAATGTTTTTCATTTTCACTTCTCTCATTACTTGACCAGGTTCTGTTATTTTATTAAAGTCTTTTTCAGTCTTGTTTTTCATTGAAGATAACTCCAAGGTCTTTAACTCTGTTTTATTTAAAAATTTTCTTTATTGAAGTGGAGCTTTGGTTTGCATGTGTTAGGAGGATATTGAAGGATTTTTTTCTCTATCTTCAGCTTAGTTTTACTCAGTAATCTTACCTCAAACACATTCACAGCATTGCTGGTGAATAACAAGAATATATATAACTGGTTCTGCCTCTACAACCAGACCTGTCTACAAGCCCCTGTTGTTGGAAAGTTGGCCTCTGCCATAGTCTTCTTTTTGGGAGTTTTTGCTTGATTATATAGGTAAAAGCGGTTTCTGTCTCTCATTTAGCACTTTTGTTGAATGGTACTTTAACATGGATTTGTTGGATCTCTGTTATGAGGCTCTAGGGAGAATCCTGCCTTGGGGGTAGAGATTTTATTCAGACTCCAGATTACCATTAGAAGGTATTTATTGACTTGAGTTTTGCATTTCTCTTATTGGCCTCAAGCTTTTCTCTAAACCCTCTTCCTTAACGTGGTTATTCTCTCATTGCTCATGGGGCTTATCAACTGAGAAGGAAAATGTAGGCATTTGAGGAATGAAAAACCTTTTCTCTCCAAGGTGGAGCCCCAGGAGCATTTTTTATCAGTTGTCTTCCCTCTCCTTCCTGCCCCTTTCCTTTTCAGAAGATCTTTTCTCACTCGGTTTTGACTCTTTTGGGGCTGACACCAATGATTTACACAGTCTGAAAACTATAGATTGCTCATGTCCTTGAGTTGGATAGGCCATAATATGGCAGTCACAAATTGGCTGTGGGAACCTTGTTAATGAATGACTAGCCGTCACCAAAGGCAAATGATTGTCAAACGATGGAGAATACCCAATGATTTCTTACCAAAATGGTAGGGGAATAGAAGGGTTTAACCTTCCAGCCAACCTTGCAGTCTTTTGTTGCTTGTTGGACTCAGCCTTAGAAAGAAAAGGCTTGTCATTTTTCACTGTCTCACTTGCCAAATTTTGGATCAGTTACTCATCTTCCCTGTAATGTCTTTTTCTTTGTCATACCTGTTCTGTATTTTTCTGAATTCTGATCTTATTTTATGAACACCCAAGTGTCATATACCATTATCTCCAATCATTTCTTTGATATGCTTGTCTCTTACAGACTTCATCCTTTGTCAAACAGTCATCCAGACTTATGTAGAACACCCCTATTTTTAACCCAAGAGCTCCCTCCTGCACCTGTTACCTCCTTCCAAATGAACTTACTATGTTTCCTAAGATTTTCATTCATCCTGCCCCCAAGCTCTTTCCTATTTCCTTTTATTCATGTTGAATGATTGTTTTATTTTATACCCTGGACTTTATATTCAGCATCCTTTGTCGTTAACACAAAACTATCCTCATGAAGATTTAGCTTCGTCCAAACTTTTTTTTTTTTTAACCAGCCTCCTGATGAAATAACATCAATTACAGTAAACATAGTCTTTTACTTTGAAGAGATGAAACGGTGTGCTGAAATGGTTTGGACATATGGAGAGAATGAATGAGGAAAGGTTGACAAAGAGGATATAATTGTCAAAAGTGGAGGAAACAAGGGGAATGGGAGGACTAAGTTGGAGATGGAAGGATATGGTAAAAAAAGATTTCAAGCGATTGAGGCCTGAACATGCAGGAGGGTGAAAGGCATGCAGGGAATAGAGTGATTTGGAATAATGTGTTATACTGGGGTCAACATGCTGTCAATGGACTGAACCAGAGCATGTGAAGTGTCTGGGATAAACTATGGAAATGTCTGTGAGTCTGGTTGTAAATTGGGAACTGTGGTCGGTGCATTACACACTACAGCTAGAGAATGGATGTTAGCGGATGCAGCCATTTTTCTTCTGTTCCTAGCACTACCTTGCTAACACAAGAAGTGGCTATCAAGTGAGAAAAAATAATCTTTTGTTTATCAGTAGTCATATTTGTGTTTTATTATTTTTAGACATAAAGGATATTTGATGCCATACCCTTAGTGATATAACTATTGTTGTCATCCTCTTTATTAAGATTGTTAGTGTTAACAAATGTTATGCTATTATTTTCATTTGCATGTGATTCTCGCTGTTTTCTGAAAGCACTTATATGTTCTTCATGGTAAAGGAAACAATGCTGTTTGCTGAACTTGTATTTTCCAAGTGTAATGAGGCCAAAGCTCAGCCCCGGTGTATAGCGGAGTAACCGCCAGAGCTCGCCTCTCCTCATTCACAAAAAGAAAAAAGAATGCCAGTTAGAGTAAATTCTTGCTAGGGTTACATAGATTATTAAATGCTTTGTACAAAATGTAATGTCTAAAGTTGAATGCTCTAACTGTTTACAAAGGAACAAAACCAACAAAAAAAATTTCTCTTAAAATTCTTCCTCTTCTCACTCGCATGACATGCACTCTTACAGACCTTGCAAAAGGTCAAGCGAGCATTCCATAAAACTACACCTTAGAACTCATACAAAGAAATTCAGTAGATTTTGCTCTCAAAAGAATAAACTCAAAACAGTCAATTTTCTCTATTATCTCACAAGTAATAAAGCTCTAGTAATACAGTGTATTATATACACCACTACAGATTTATGTAATCTTATGTTTATTGCAGCAGTTACTTAAATTAGTTGACCTTTCCTTGGGTACCTGTCTGCTACACAATTCACAGAAATGTAACACTTCAAAGGCCACTGAATTCCTTGTTTAAACACAAGTGACCATAATACATTGGCCAGTTAGTACTCACACTCCCCCTGAGTTGTAGTTGGCACTATCCTCACCATCAATAGTGCTGCACTTATTATAACTTAGAATAACTGCACCTCTCAGGTGAATGTCGAGTTGCCTTAGGATACCTAAACCAGGTCTGGCGCCAAATTCTCCACACCAGGGAGGCCTTGGTGAAATTTACTCCCCTTGGGTACACGTATTCCATAATCGGGTCAGGTTTCTGGCACTAAGAAAACTGTCCAACAGCCATGAAATTAAGTACGCACCACCTGCCTCCACACCAGCCGTTACTCAGTGCCATAACATGCCCAAGATTCCTGCAATTTTTGATATACTCCAATTACTATTACAGCCCACACATTCTCCAAACTATCTTCAGAGCTTCACTTACACACACACCAAGTCGTCATCCCCTATCATGACCACATATCTGCTTATTTGTTGTTTTTTTCTCCCACTCTTGGTCATTGGCACAGCTCTTGATAAAGAATGGCTGGCCTCTCTGTCCCTCCACCAGCACCACCTACACTATCGCATGCCAAATTTGAAGCACTCACTTGCTCTCATTACACATGCACACCACTCTTTGAGGTAGAAGAGATTGTATACCCTCACATTTCTTTAAAGGCCAACAGAAAGTTTTCCTATACTGTTAAAGTGAAGGAATGAGTTGTGGTTGATTATAAAACCTGTTTCTTTCTGTCTCTTCCAGATTATGTCAAGGCATGTGAAGAGGAATTTTGCCTACAGTATATACTGTACAGCTATGAAAATGTTTCATGTATGCCAGTATTAAAGGAAACTGGATTAGCTTAAGGAAGAAAATGTTTGTTTTGATGTAACCAGAAAAAAGCAGTTTATGGATACAAGGGAAAAAATCATGTACTGACAGTGTGATGCACATAACCCTGAAAGTAAGGCAATTTTCTGTTGGCTTAATGGGAATACACATTATACTACTGAACATAATGTCGATGAATTACCCATGAAAGGTGGGCAAGACTCTGAAGATATTGGTATTGTTAATTACAAGGTAATAGAAAAACATGTTTTAGATCCATGCCTGACAGTTAGAATTACAATGACAAAGGAAGATTCATCAATAACTTTTACTGAAGATCAGAAAATAGTCACTGAGGTTACCCACACAGACAAGAAGTATGATGGTCAGATAGCTAAATGTACAGTGACACCTGGGTTTTGGCGTCCAACTCGCCGGAAAAAGAGGAATTTTTTGACAAGAAAACATAAAAAGACCAGGAGACAAGAATGTATGGTTCCTGGCTGCTTCACAAGAGCTTACTCATGTAGGTTTGTTGAATTTCCAGATGATGTTGAAAAGAGGACTGACTGGGCAAATAGATCAAAATTGAATGAAAAGTTTCCAGGTGTTGACCCTAAAGAACCCCTACCCTCAAGGATTGGATTGTGCATGGGTCATTTCAGGACTGAAGACTTTCATATTGTACCCAGAGGAAATGGAAAAGTTTGTACACTAAAAGAGGGGGTCAATCCTAGTCTCTTCCCATGGGTTAAATTGCCATCCAATGTCAGTTCAGGTATGGATATCTTTGATAACACTAAATTTAGTCGTGAGATGAGGTTGCTTACTTTAATGAAAAATGAATTGTACCACATGATGAACCCCCCAGTTAAATCATTTGATACAAATCCTGTGGAGTCTTGTAAGGTGAATGAAAATCATGAAGTTCCATTAAAAGTTACAAAAGTTTTTTGTAATCTTCCTAGAAAAGCTAGGCCTCCACTTTATTCTGAACAGAGTAGTTTGAGTGACAGAAATGAAACTTCTCAACATATATCAAAAACCTATGAAACTAGAGAAGCATACAATATCTCAAGAAGGAATAAAACAAAAGTTCCTTTTTATTCTGAGGAAAATATTACAAGTAAAAGCAGTGAAAATTTACATGATCTTCCTGAATTGGGGGATAATCCTAAAAATTGTCGAAATTTTCCAAGAAAAAGTAAACCCAGACTGCCTGGTACTTCTGAAAATGAAAGTACTTTTGATACACCATTAGTATTGAGGCCAAGAAGTGACAGAATTTTAAAAGACAGGAAACATGCAAAGTGCAAAAATAAGAATAATAACAGAAAGAATAAGAAAGTAGCAGCTTCCATTTCCAATGAAGACTGTATATATGATATTAAAATTGAGAACTGTGAGGAAGATGAGATACCTGAAGTAAATTACAATATTGAAGACTCTGGTACAAGTCTTCCTACAGATCAAGAACAACAGATGTTTGGAGGATTCAGTCATTTTGCTCCAATCCCAGAGGCTACATCTGCAGGTCTGTCAAGACAGGATATCCTTGGTACTGTGAGTACACAAATGATTGCCTCATGTGTTGAAGCAGCTATGAATCCCATATTGGCTAAGTTAGAATTATTTCAAGGAAGAGTGGAAGGCAGAATAGAGCAGCTAGAAGGAAGAGTGAATTCACACCTTGAAAATTTAGAAAGAAGAGTTAACTCATGTTCAGAGAAATTAGAACATATGATAAACAATCAGCATCCAAAACCATCAAATGTATTTCCAGGTAGCTGGTTGAATAGGTGTGACCAGATTTCAGATAACTCGACTGTAACACCTTCAAATGGTTTGGGAGCTCCAGTGCACCATATGGAAGTCAGTATCACACCTTTTGTTATTAGTGAAAGAGAATATGAAATGATGGAAAGAGAAGATGTTCCATGAAAGGGGTACTGGTAAAAATGAATCTTAGAATTTGTAAATCATCATTATTTGTGGTAGATGGGAAGTTACCAGAAGCAGCGAGGGGTTTAACTAGGAGAGTAAGGCATGTATGCAGTTAGGAAAGGAGGAGGGTAAGTGTCTTCCAGTGAAGGTGGATCTGCATTAACAGTGAATGATGTCACCATGGTTCTTTAAACTTTATTGATGGGATAGTGAAGGAGGTGTATGCAAAAGTTTAAGTGTGAAATTGAATGGTGAGGACGTGGAGGAAGTGAAGAACTTTGGGTACCTGAGAGTGGCTGTGGCAGTGGATGGAATCGTTGGGGCTAGAGTGAGTCATAAATTGGAGAGAGTGCTAAGGTCCTGGGTATAATAAATAGCATTTGGAAGGTGAGATCATTGTTTGTTGAGGAAAGGATGGGTATACTCAAAGGTATAATGATTCTGACAGTGTTTTAAGGAATATGGATGACTTGTTGGAAATGAGATACCTCAATACCATTTGTGGGTTAAAACATATCGATTATGAACGGATTGATGATGCAAAAGAATGTGGTAGTAACTGCAGTCTTACTGAGAGAACTGACTGCTGAAATGTTTGGACATGACGAAAGAATGTAGGAAGAAAGACTGACTTGAGGATCTACGTGGGAGAAGTGGAGGGAGCAAGGGGGAAGGTTGAGATTAAGAGGGAATTGTAGATGGAGGCATTGGTATCTGAATATGCAGGTGTGCGAGAGGCATACATGAAATTAATATAATTAGACCAGTGTGGTTAAAAGGTGGTGCTACATTAGCACCTTTTTCCGTGTACATTTTCATTTCTGACGTCATTTATTCTAGTGTAATGTTTTTTAGTCAAAGAAAAATATTGTTTTCACTTGAAAACAGTTCTGGATTTTTTTAACTCAAAATCTATACTCAGTAATTGTTATATTTATGTAAAATAAAAATATTAACATTATGAAACGATTGCACTAAAAAGCCTGAATTGTAGATACTATTATGTTATTGTCAAAGTTCTTATTTAGTATTTATTATTTTAATTTTGATGAGTGTCAGTTGTTAGTATGTTTGTTTACATCATATACCTTACAGCCTCGCACCATATTTGAACCAGCTTGGAGCTGGAGTCCTCCAGTGTATCACCTCTGTGGTCATTCCTCTCTGAGGAATTTTCAGTTGAAAATATATGAGAACATCGTTGCCTTTGGGACTACAGAGATGCATCTTACTCGAAGAAAAAGCTGAAGAGGAAGGCATATAATGATGTAACCCTTCATGGAGCTCATTTCAGGGAGCTTGCAAATATTTCAGCAGGTAAGCATGTATGCATTTTTATTAATTATATTTTAGGTAAGGTTTTACTTTTGTATGTAGGTAAGTTTTTATCTTTTAATTTACCAGTTTAGAGGCACCTAGAACCTAAAAACCTAACCTATAGTAGGAGATGTCTCCCTATCCCAGGCAATGTCTTCCTAGCCAGGGCAATATCTGCTTAGGTTATTTAACATTGACATAGTTTATAATTTCAAAGGGTGCACTGTCCTTTTGTAAAATATAAGATTATTTTAGTTTACATACTTATAATCTCCAAGATTACTATATTCATACCTTTGTGTTATGATTGCTTATGCATAGGAAAATAGGCATGCTATCTGATTGTAATGCTGCATAACAAGGTATGTTCATATATTTTTAATTAAAAACCTTGTAAAAGTAGTGATGTCACATTATGACACCATAGAACTACAACAGAATAATGTAATATTATATCACTAGGAATTGATATTGGATAGTTTGGAAATATTTGTTAATACATATGTAAAAATCTGTCATTGATCAGTTGGATGCATCATTTATAGGTTAGATTACTTCTTGGGTGCCATTTTAATTTTTTTCTGATTTATTGATCAAAGCTGAGTGGTGTCCCTGAAGTATAACTTTACCCTGATATTTAATATACTGTTTGGAGGGGCAAACTTCATATCAGAGAGCTTGTATCACATTAAAAAAAACTGTTGCAAGTTCATGAGCATTCATGAGCATTTGGTTGTAGAAATTAATACCTGAGCACAATTACTTATTTCAAAATATAACTGAATCAGTAACATTTCAATTTTAGAAGCTTTCATTGTAATAATGATATACTTTGGTGACAATTTCATGTGATTTTATATTACATATTGGGTAATATGGGTCTTGTAACTTGCATTTGATTTTAATTCAAGTGATTATGCATAATTTACCAAGATTAGTGAATGATTACAATTATGATTTTAATATAATCTTTCAGATCAAGTGAGGTCCAGATTTAACAATTTTAGGCCATACTTATTGAAGGAGTACAAGAAAACTCAAGTTGCTCCGAGTGGGTCTTTAGGAAACTACACATCAGAGTGGGAATGTTTTGATAGCATTTCCTTCATCGAGGTTACTGTCAATATATATCCCACTTTATCAAGTTAAATAAAGTCAATGTAAGTGTGATAATTATCATTTCTGAAACAAAGTCTCTGCTAAATAAAATATAGAATTTTATTGATTATTGTTATACCTGTTGTTTTTCCTCTATATTTCAATAAGATCATTATCATGTATTGAGTAGTCAAGGATTTTTTCAAACTCATGGTTTATAGAATTTCTTGAACGCCCTATCATCACTCTCTTTTCTCTTATTTATTTATTTTATTTTGCTTTGTCGCTGTCTCCCGCGAGGTAGCGCAAGGAAACAGACGAAAGAATGGCCCAACCCACCCACATACACATGTATATGCACACACGTCCACACACGCAAATATACACACCAGTGATATGTGCTTTATAAAATTATGAAAAACTTCACCACATGTTAGATTGAGGGAACTGTGACAGACAGCTTCTCAGCCACTTGCTACTAGATCATTTCACATGTTAATGTCTTGTTTCCATCTATTTCTTTTGAATCTTTTGTTCATAATGTGCATTCTCTCTGATTTTCTTGGCCAAACTGGACTACAAAAAGTATAATCATACAGTGGTTTGTGCATGAAATAAGTAAATGAAAATACAAACTGTGAGTTTACAATGGGTCATTATGGGAGAGCAATATGCACATACCTCATAGTCCAGGCTAAGCAAACAATGTGTTATCACCAGGATCTGTTCATGTGTATGTGCTTGCAGAACATTTACTAAAAGATTGTGGATAAAGTATTTATACACATCTCAACGAAAAAGAACCATTACAAAAATTTTAAAAATGTGTATCGAACTTTCGACATTCCATGCATGGCAAGCAAACAACCATCTGACAGCTAGAGAGTGGATGTGGATGTGAGCAAATGAGGTCATTCTTCACTTGTTCCTCATGCTACCTCACAAATGCAGGAAAGAGCAAAAACATACAGGAAAGGATAAGAAATATACTTACAAATTTCACACTCCCAACATCTGTACTCTGATTGTTTATGTGCTTTAGTATAATGAAACACATATCTCTGAGCTTCAATATTGTTCTATATTCTATGGCATTAACCTTATCGGTGTTACTGGAATTAATCTAGAATTATGTAGCAATTCCTTCTGATGACCACAGTGAAGAGAAACTGCATTCAGGGCACTTCTACAGTCCCCAGTGCATCCCCAGACACCCTACACAGCCACCTCTCATGGCAAGTTATTCCCAACATCCATATAAGTCTTCTTACACTCTTGAAAGTAAGGAGTTTCTCAGATGAGGGAGAAAATTTCTCATTCTAATTTATCTAAAGAGGATAATAACTTGGAAATGTAGAATGTTGGCAGGAGTGTGGAAGGAACACTTGTGGAGAATGGGGGTTTGTACCACTGTGGACCAACAGGATTAACAGCAATGTTCAAATTAGAGCATTCAAATTACAGTGGTATAAGTTTGTTGGGAATATCTGGTAAGCTGTACGCAAAAGTGGTGACTGAGAGGGTGGTGGCATGAATAGAACATCAGAGTGGGGAATAACAATATGGTTTTAAGGGTGGTTAAGGATGTGTGGATCAGGTGTTTGCTCAGAAGAATATGTGCAAGCAAAACTAAGAGAAACTGAAGTATTTGTAAGTGGCATTTATGGATCTACAGAAAGCATATGATAGAACTGACAGAGATGCTCTCTGGAAGATGCTATGAATATGTAGTGTGGGATGAAAGCTATTAGAAAAAGTGAGGACTTTTTATCATGGGTAACCAGAGTAACCAGAGAGAAGCAAGAGTGTTCAGGATGAAGGTGGTTCTGTAGCAGCAGTGAGTGATGTCTGCTTAATCTGTTCATTTATGGGATGGTGAGAAAGGCGAACGCAAAGGTCTTGGAAAGAGGAGCAGGTTTGCAGTCTGCTTGGCGTAAAGGGCCTGTGAAGCAAGTCAGCTGTTGTTTGCTATAATGATATGGTACTGGAGATATATTTGAGTGAAAAATGGCAGAAGCTGGTGTCTTAAGTCTAGGAGAGTATGTGAAGGAGAAAGCTGAATGTAAATATGAATGAGAGCAAGGGTATCAGGTTTAGTAGTGAAAAGAGACACAATTTGGAAGGAGTGTAAATGGAGAGAACTTGGAGAAGGTGGAGCTCTTACGATACGTGGGAGAGGAAATGGCAGTGAATGGAACCATGTGAGCTGCAGTAAGCCACCCTATGGATGACATGGCAAATGTCTTGGGTGCATTGAGGAATATGTAGAAAGTTAGGTGTCTGTCTTTAAGAGCAAAGATGGGTATGTTTGGGGTTATAGTACAAAGGAATTCAAAGAGCAACAGACCACTGGGTCCTTTTGGGACAGTTTGTACCAGTGGCAGACCACTGGGTCCTTTTGGGACAGTTTGTAACAGTGGATGATATAACAAACACAAATTAAGAGTGGTAAAATTTAGAAGCGTACAAGTAATTCAAAGCAAATAACCTACAAGCTGTCACTGTGACTGCACATGAGATTAATTAAAAAGCTGAACTTAAAGCATGCATGATGTAAACTTCAGAAGACCGAAAATTAACTAAGAGAACAAAGGAGAAATCAGGTATGCCTTCTCAGATAGGGAGGTAGTAACCAGTAGCATCCTCTAGGGCTCAATATTGAACCACTGTTTTTTCTAACATAAGTTAACAACATGCCAGAAGAACTGGAATCAATACTTAAATGTGTCTAAAGGTGATGCAGAGGTCATGAGGGAACAAAGAAAGGACCAGCACTGCAATGATCTATAAAAAGACTTAGACAAGCTCCAGCTCTAGTCAGACGTCAGGTTCAATGATGAAAATCAACCCAAATATAATGAAAAAAAGATGAAGATAACACAGACTGAAAAAGGATTTAACCATGAATATAATCTTACAAGAAAAAAATAAAATGAATCAATACATGAAAGGACTTGAAGATTGACATCTAGCTTATCACTAGAACATCTCATTAAAAGAATTGCTAAGAATCTAGCTTATGACTAGAACATCACATTAAAAGAATTGCTGAGACTCTAGCTTATCACTAGAACATCACATTAAAAGAATTGCTAAGAAGGCAAGTTAACTGTTGTTTCATATTAAGGCAAGCATATA
>JAUTXX010212829.1:0-14871 GCA_032273605.1 Panulirus laevicauda | reverse complement strand
ATATACATGTGTATGTGGGTGGGTTGGGCCATTCTTTCGTCTGTTTCCTTGCGCTGCCTCGCTAACACGGGAGACAGAAAAAAAAAAAAATCAAACTTCGGCACACAATGCCTTCAAAGATGTGAGATTGTATCTAACGTAACTAGGATTCAACGTAACCCTTGTTTTGTACAAGACACAGTTCATAATGATAGGCAAATTCTCTCCACACGGTGTTCACCATCTCCAGCATTATCTGTATGAAAGCTGTGGCAATTTTGTCTTTCAAGTCATCAGTGTCCTTGGGTCACTGAGCTTACATAATATTTTTCACAAACACCCACATAAAGAAATCAGGCAGTACTAAATCCAGTGAACAGGAGGCCAAGCACCAGGCCCATTGTGTCCACACCAATATCATTAAACAAGTCAGTCAGGAATGCAGAGACTTCCAAAGAACAGTGGGCTGGTGCTTCACTGTGCTGGAAAACAAACATGTTCCGGTTTTACCATTACAGTTGCAACACAAGAATCTATTGCAACAATTCAAAGTATGGTGCCCAATGCACCATACCATGCTGTGAGTCACTCCACACCAAACACTAACGGAGATTAGGTGACATGGGAACTCACCCTGCCACTGATGTGGAATGTTGCCTCACCTATGGCAGCCACCTCTTTAAAAGATCTATATCCAACCCCATTTCCTAACATATCAAGCTTGCAATCATCAATCACACTTAGTGATCACAATCACAATGTTTGAAGGTGCTGTGTATGATATTGATACACATTTCAAGAACCACCGGATAATACACTTCTCGAGCTCTTCCTGGGGCTTCTTGTCATTGCTCCAGTAATGATGGCTTCTGTCTCATACTGATGCTTACGACTTTAAACTTGAAGTGTGGTTCAGAGCTGGCCCACATTTTTTCAAATGTACAGTATCACTGCATTATATAGTCATAATTAGGAGCTTTTGGAGCACCATACATATAGTGAGACTCATGCTTCACCACTGTCACACTCTCAAACTTAGGAAACACTTTGCATGATGTGCATTCATCATCTGTCTGTCAGGGGTTGGTGTTCATGCATCTGGTCGTGGAATAGCTATGCTTGATGCATATAACAAATTACCTAGTTTTATGACCACACACAACAGATTAGCATTGTACCACTTCTTGCTTCATTCTCACAGCAATTTCAATTTACTTACACCCAAATGGATCAACTTGTATGTAAATATGTATTGTATTAAACATTTAGTAAACATTTACGGATATTATTGTGCAATTCTTACCTAAAATCCTTCCTTATTTCCACTCCCCAAAAGTATCAAATACACTAAAGTATCAGTTGGCATTTACATAAAAGATGAAGTACTTGGGGTGGCACCAGACAGCTGAGACTGCAGTAACAGCAGAGACAAGAGAAAGGCTATACATTTCATCCACAGTAGGAGATGGTCATAACTGATAAAATGTGGCTCTACAGTATCATGCAGGGGTAATGATCCCAGTGAAGGGGTTTAAGTTGCTCTTATTAGGTGTTTACAGTACTTTAAAGCCCAGTGCATTTACTCTGAAAAGTTAAATTTTTCATCAATGAGCTTCCCCTTTGTAAGGTCCACACTCATTATTTCTTGCAGTAGATGAAACTACTTTGCTCCAAGAACCTTATTTACTCATGATCCAAGGTCATCTCATATTATGGTTCTTCACTCCCACTATTACAAGGTCATCTCTTCTTGTGGTTCTTCACCTCCACTATTACTAGCCTTATGTTGATCTTCAGTGGGAAGCATAATTATGCTGACAATCTCTTTATCCATCATGTGATAAACTACAGGTGTTTGAAATGCAATTCATCCATTCCAAACTTGCATACCATAACAATCCTACTGCTAGCAGATTTTCATTTGAAATTCCAAAGCCTCTCAATTTTCATTATTCTCAGGTCACTGAACATTAAGTGGCCATATCCTAAGCCTTGCATATTTCAGTGTTGATTGTGTCACTGACCCCATGCCCATGCAAGAAAATCACTAAAATTCTTGATGCTGAACTCTTTCTTGAATGTGTTGAACACATTAGTTGATAAATCAGACCTGACATACAGTGCATGAATTCCCTCCTGTAATGTTGCTATATGCTGCAATTTTTCCTCAATTCAGGGACTGGATCAGTGAAGTTAAGCTAGGGAGTAGCAATGTTGCAAATACATTTCTAGGCACTCAAAATATCAATGTCGTAAAGTGCGGAATTACCTTGGAGGAGAACAATCTTACAATCCCCTGGCAGCTCAACTATGAACCAATGTTGCTGAGTCTCCACCTAAAATGTTTATCAAACCATTCTGAGGTCAGTTGCTTCATGATACACCTCTTTTTTAATTATGTAATTCATGTACAAAATCTTTACCTCTTTTGGGTACAAGGATGAGCACTCTCTTCTCCCATACTAAAATTACAGGTATGCCAGACAGGTTTGCACACACAAGTAGTCACTCTATCCTCAGCTTCTTTTACGCTAAACAGTAAATATTCATTTAAGGCAGCAAACATATTCTTCAAAAGTATTTTCAAGAGAATCCAGCCTCATTTGGATTATAATCCTGCTTTAGAGTAGGTCTCCACTTTCACTTAGAAAAGTTATGAATATACTTTTCAGCAGCCTATCTGTCTGCTAAGAATTTCTCAATCCATGGATTGAGGTAGCATAATAAATTTTAAGTAACCATCCAGCCATGTAGTCACAAAGCACACTAATCTTTATTTTCTGATGAAACATTTAGCCTTTTCACATAAAAGTATTCCAGTAATAGATAAACCTTCATTGTGAAGTTGTTTAAACCACTCATACACAAGCCATCAAGTTATTGGTATGTTGATGTAGCTACAAGCATGAATTTCTCATTAGAAATTGTTATTTGATTCACTCTCTGTAGAATTTTAAAAACTTTTCACACCGCCCCCGGATATCACATATAGTTCTATTACAAACATCAAACACCTCACACAGGTGATGCATCATCTAATGTTTGTAAGATTTTCACTTTCAGCATAATTGTCAGCATAGTACACTTCCTCTTCATAATATTGCATTTATATGCTTTTTGGATGTCAGTTGAAAGGAAAATTTTATGAAAATATGACATATAACTAAGAAAAGTATAAAGTGTCACTGCTACACATTCAGACTGTAAACAATAACAAAGCAGTGGTGTGGGCAGCCCAAAGTAAATATAGCAACCCAGCTCTGGAAATTCATGCACAAGGTTGTCAGTAATCCTGAATGCAATGAACCACAGATTTTCAGAGTTTCAGTTATCAGATATAAAGATTTTCAATTTTCTACCTGCACTGTAATTGGCTTTTGGTCATTATGGGTGTTCTCTGGAATTCCTTTGATATACAGTTCCAATATGATAAATGACTGGTCATGCAAGCTACTGCACCTACAGCTTACATGTCTGATGCAGAAAATGTTAGGTGAATTGATTCTTTGGTGATTTTTTTTTATACTGTGGGGTTCTATTATACATGCTTATAACCAAATGCCAAACATGAACAACATGTGATCTGAACTACTCTGGTTAATTCTTGGGTGATTCTGTAACTTACCAAGTGACACTCCTTGAGGGTAAACATATGCTGTCACTGGCTCAACTCTGCCTTCTCCCAGTGGGCCAAGGCCAGTGCCAACAACATATCCCATCTTCTCCATCAGCTTTGATCCAATGCCCTAACAAAAGCAATCCTAAACTGAGACTAAACACAAAAATATAAGCACAAATTAATTCTGCATAGAATATCCTTAAATCTTTTGAGTACAAATTTAATCACACACATACAATTGACAGAAGTGCTGTTTTTAAATGAAACTACCAAAAAGATGATAAAGTTAAACTGCATTCGCAGTCTGAGAAGTAAGTAAATATCCCAAAGTCCTGACATTAACTAAAGTATATTACTTGCAAAAGTATATCTGAGACTTAGTCAGAATCATCAAAGGCCGATAACTACTATTAAGAGCTGTCTGTCTTTTCTTAATCTAACTATGGTATGTCCACTAAAAATGTTGGATGGTGCGAGAGCTTGTTATAAGAGTAGCAAATGCATGTGTAAGAGTGGATGGAGAGTTGAGGAAAGTTTCAGTATACATGTGGGTGTGAGGCACAGCTGTGTGATGTCAACGTGGCTTTTTAACATATATATGGATGGAGTGAGGAGAGAGATGAAAGCAAACCGAGGGAAAAGTGGTGTATGGATGGAGAGTGGTGAGGTATGGTAACTAATGACATGCCTTTTTGCAGATGATATCGAATTGTTTGCTGTGAGTGACGAGGAGTTGCAGAAGCTTGTAAGTGTGTTTTATGAAGTGTGTACGTGTAGATAGTAAAGGTAAATAAAAGTAAAGGTAAAGTAATGGTGTTTGGAAAGAAACAGTGAAACTACAGAGTCTGCAAAGCTTTAGAAAGTGAGAGAAGAAAGTGTACTAAACTTTGTTATAGGTATGGGGGAAAAAAGACTGGGAGAGGTGACTGAATTTAAGTATTTAGGAGCTATCTAGGGTACGTTTGGTGATACAGAAGGAGAGATAAGGGAGAGAACAGTATAGGGTAAAACCGTCACTGGGTCCCTTAACAGAATAATGAAGGGTACAAGTGTAAATAAGGAAGTGGAGAATGGATTAAGGATCAGCATAATCCTCCCAACCCTAACCCATGCAGATGAAACATGGACATGGGATGAGTCAGAGAGATCAAGAATCCAGGCTGTGGAAATTAGTTATTTGAAAGATGTATGAGATATGACTAGATGGAGCAAAAAAAGTAATGAGGGGATGTATGAGAGATTTGGCATGGCAGGGAATGCAACGGGAATGAACTGTGGAGTGACAGTGAAATGTAATACTTTGAGGTTTGGGCATAAGGAAAGAATGTAAGACACTGAGTTTACAATAATAGTGTATGTCAGTTCGATTAAAGGGGTTGGTGTGAGAGAAAGACCATCTGTGACAAGGAGAATGAGAGTGGTAGAGCACTGAGGGGAGAGAAATGGGGAAGAATGAGTGGAATGATGTATGAGAGGGAGGCATGTAAGGACAGGGATAAGTGGAGTCTTGCTGTGGCCATTCCCTTGATGGGAGTTCCTGGGGGGAACAGGCATCAGAGATATAGATATGTAGATAGAGAAATATACCAAACTAATAAGAACCTTCCTTGTGCATCCTTATCTTTGTGCATCCCCCAAAATTCCTGCTTAAAAGCCCCTCTCACAAACTCCCTCATGCTGTCCTTCTACCTCAGTTGTCTATCTATTCATCTAATATAACCACTTCCCAAATCATTCATTTCATTTTTTACTCTACATCCTAGTTTCATCAATCCATCCACTCAAGCCTGTACTATTCCACCATGTCCTTAACTACATACCCAAATTTCTCTCTTATATACAAGAATACCCTGAACCCTGCTTTCTAGCTAATTTCGCTACACTTACGAACTTACATTCATGCCCTATGTATACTTAAGTTTGTATCTTTTTTTTAAAGCAAGATTTCCCAGTCATCATTACTTTTCCAGGACAAAATTTTGACCTCCATTCTTATCTACAGAAGGTGCCCTATGCCCCCTAATCATACTTCAACTGCTGCAACACCCACTTTTGCATTCAGATCCTTTTGCACTAAAATACAATCAACTGCAGCAAAACTGCCAAAGCCCTCACTTAGTTCATCCCCAAAAGCACCACTATCTTCTTCACTCCTCTCACCACAAGGTGAATAATTACTGTCACCTACCTTATGTAGATAACTCTCATTCTAAACCCCAACAATCTTGAACTCATTTCTTTACACTCTTCAACAGTCTCACAGCTCCTCCTTCTATAAAATTGCCACTTCCTCATTTACTCCTGTCCTTATTCTAACCCCAAACTTAGCAGCCTGAACATTCCCACACCATTCTACTCCCATTCCCTTAGTTTACTGAATCAACAATATCAATAGTGGGGTTATAAAATGGAGTGGGAGATTAAACTGAGTCTTTATGCAAAAGTTGGTGTGGTAGTCTACTAATTACTGCTGATGTTCATGACAGTAGGAATGGGCCTGTTCATGTAGAGGTACTTTATATGATCAGATGGGCTCAATACAAGTGTTGCTGAAGTGAAACTTGGGGACAAAGGAGCTCTGATAGCATTTGATAAGGGCAAAAATAGTGTAGTAACTATTTACCTAACTGTTGGCTGAAGGCCAGTTAATAGTTAGAGTCTAAAGGACCTGCATGTTGAGTGTCTCTAGATAGGTAGTGTAGGAAGGACTAAGAATGAACTCACATGCCCTTTTCTACACCATTCTAACTAAATACTAACATAGCTATTCTTTGGTTAGACTGGTGGAGTGCTAAGTGAGCAGGATGATGATGTATGACCAGCATATTTGGGGTGATCATTTCTCAACTCTAGTTATAAAAGGCAGACATGGAGATTCTGGCTGTCTGCTTTTCCAGAACTTGGTATTTCACTGAACTCTTATTTTCCACACATACACAGCACTGCTTTACACAACACATGATTGGAAATATAGATAGTTCTTTTCTATCTTCTGTTACAACAAAGTCCTCCATCACCCTAGGATTACTTCTATGAAAATCAGGTTCAGTTGGAAGGATATCTGCTCAAAGTGACCAAACAAAGACTGCATCATAAGTGGTGGCATCCTGTACTTGCCACTCTCCTCCCTAACCCCTACTGTGATCACTCGCTGCGTCACATATATCCTCACCTACACTGCAAGTTTTCTTTACATTCCTCACCAGCTGCTGTAATTGATGATAATTATTCCTCCTTGTCACTTAAATCATCAGAAAACTTAGTATTATATGTAAGGTTAGTAAAGCTTTTCATCATGACATGAGAAGTGCATCTGCATGGTACTGAGGAATGCAAAAAAATTTCCTGTTCCAGCCCAGCGATTAAAAGACCTTTTCAGGATACTAATATTTCCAAAGGTTGACTGATATTTCAAAGAAAAGCAAGATAAGTTAACCATCACATGATGTTGGCAGCCATTTAAAGGTTAGTTGCCTGTTTTGTATGGATGGATAATAAGGAAGGCCAGGAAAGAGAGGCTGAATGGAGTCTGGGTAGAATGAAAATGAGTATAAGTTCTAAGATAAGCCACAAGTAGCCTAAAAGAATTGAGCCAATAAAATATACAGAAATGTAAACAGAGGATTTGTTGTTGGTATTGGTTTGTTTCTTCCAGCCTAGTTTTTTGTCTATAGTGACAGTGAGAAGATTGGTCAAGTGAACAAGTTGGGAAAGTCTGCAACCGAGGCAGTGAGGAATGGGTTCGATGAGAAAGGATGATGTGCACTACTGTAAATAGATACTCTCATCATGGATCATCAAGTCACCTGCTATTGGTCATTCCTACCTACAATATTCCTGGTTTGACTGACAGTGATATCAATAGCAGCACTCTTAATGTATAAAAATTCCATCCTTACAAATATGTGATACCCTGATAGGTGTGACAAGGCATCAATTATAAGGATGAGGAAGCCCTGCAAGTTACCACAGTTGGGGAGCTGGGTGGTGATGACTCTTTGGAGGCATATAGCCTTACAAACCTAACTGAGGGCATCTACAAGCCATGAATTGAGACTTTTCAATAACTCATGGCTGACAGCTTTGTTGAAGAATGTTATGAACGATTGGATCAAAGCTTCAGTAAAGTCAACAAAGGTAGGGGTCAAAGAAGTTTCCCATCTTTCTATGTTGCAACAGATATACTCTCAAAAGCTAACAAGGTAGTGGGTGATTGAGACTTCATTTGACTAAGCTGCTGAAAGTATATGGAACTTAAAATGTCTGTGCAAACACTGATAAACACAAAACTTTCATTCACTAAGCTAGTGGCTGGAGTGATAGCAATGGACTCTACTTACATGAGATTATAGACTAGTTGACTAGTACATGGGATATAGGTGAAGTTGTCCAATCAAAGAGGCATTTTGACAAGTGGAGGGAAGTAACTCTGGGGAGAGCTCTTTCAAGAATTCCTCTGGTAAGCTAAAGAATTTCTTGCAAAACTTTACCTTCCAGATGTCTAACCATCTGGCAACATCAAATTCATGTAATGACTCAAGGAGTGTTAAGACTGGAAGGTACGCTGGGTGGCCAGAGGTGTCTAGGAGAGAAAGTCTACAGCAGATGGTGATGAAGTGGCTATCAAAAGCTGAGCTGCTTTTTCAATAGGGAGGTATTTACTTCTTGACAAAAAGGGTGTCTTTTTGTTTAACCTGCAGATCTTTCTGAGTGTCCCATACAGCTGATGGGGAATGTTTCAAGTGCTGCAGCTTGATAAGAAAATAAGCTTTCTTTGCACAGCAAATTCTATGAATCAGCCTGTTATAATGAGCTTTATAGATATTAATGTTGTTGAGGTAAAAGGCCTTGTCTTACTGTTTCATTGGTCACCTAATGCAGCATATGATGAAAAGCATTTCAGGTGGGTGTTGCATTCTTAAAAATCTCTATGGAGAAAGTTATGACTGGCTTCCATGATGGTGATGATATAATCAACTGAGTTACTTTCTACATCATCCACACTTACCTACTACCTTATTACATCAACAAAAGACTAATCTCTTGGTTCTTTGTGAATGTGTTCTTATATTCCTCTATAATATCCCCATCTTTCTCATCCTTAACTTCCTCTGTCAGCAAATTTACTCTATTAAACTCTGCAGGGTACTTATAATAAACATGACAATAAAAAATCAACAGCAATTCTGATTAAGAAATACTAGTTCCTGAGAGAGAAAAACTTTAAGGAAGTCTGCTTTAACAGTCATGATTACATATCTGAAACTCGGTAAAAAATTTTCATAAAACGAGAGAATTCTAACCTTAGTGTGTTTTTCCCAGTCACCAAGACGCTGTGAAAGAGAATGCTGAAACCAATTGGCAGTTGGGACAAAGACTGCTCTCTCATCGTCAATGCCATCAAGATCACTAGCTTCAATGGGTAATGGCCTCTGTGAAAAGAAATGTCATCTATGAATCCTTAGTTGCATTTAGTTAGTATAGCCCTAAGCTTAAAATAGTTAGTGCAACATAATCAGAGCATGAATGAATTATGAAATTTTACCTAATACTCAAAACTAAGAGTAAGTAAATTTGCATCCTTTCATGATTTTCCTTCTCAAGTGACCAGTGAGCAAACGCCTTTTGCTATGGACATGTAATTCATATATGTGTTTAAATGTGCATACTGACCACTATATTCTAAAAAGTTTATCCACTGCTTTTTTTATTTGTTTTATCCATCTTTCTGTACTTGATGTATTTTGATAATGGCTCTGCACACAGTCAACAAATGAAAAATTCTTTGATATTTTTTCCTACTTAGACGTTACATAGGTAATAATATAATATGCATTCTGTCTATAATTAGTTCATTAGTTAAGCAGCCCCAAGATCCTGTAGCTTTAAGGATGTCCACCATGTAAGAGGTGGATAAAATGGGTGTGAAGCTTCTCAACGACACTGTACTATCTGACCGATGATGATGAAACAGCACCAATGAAGGTGATTTCTTGCAGTCCAAGAACATCATTTTATAAATGCAATTATGCACAATAAATTATTTTCTTTGATAAAATAAAATAGTTGTTATGTCATAGCATTAGAAATGCCCTTTGCCAGTGGCCTGTTAAGGGTGAGGCATAAAAGGCTAAGAAGCAGCTCTGGAGTTCACCAGTTATGGAGAATCTTTTGCCTTGGTGACTCCCTTGAGGGGGTCCCCAAACAGAACATTTGTCAGATAGGTTGATAGATATAAATAGTTATCATGCTCAAAAGAGTTACTTGGGTCATAGTAAGTTATAATCATAACTTTTTAGTACCACTACGGCAAATAAGTATGAGCAGTGCTTTGCCAGCAGTCATACATCGTATAAACATGGTGTTATGGACTGATACAGAGTTGGGTAACTAATGACTGGTGTACTTACTTATTTATGCAGTCACAATAGGAAACCATATTACCAGCTCAGGTGGCTATCAATTATGCGAATAACATACCTTTGTATGGCACATGGGTAAGCATACAGTAAGTGTTGTTGCTACAATGTGCAGGTATGTAATAAATAACACTTGCTTTATGATTTCTCATGAAGAGTATCATACTGGATGGATTTGAGGCAAAAATAATTATGTACTGTAGATGTTAGTGCACACCATACAGGTTGCCTCAGAAATCACAAAAATGTACAGTATGCAGATATGAAGCAACAACATCTGTTCTGCTCAAAAGCTATCCATGAGGTGTAATGCACTTATGTAACTGGCTATGCTCACTGTCTCTCTCACCTTTCAAATCAAAGGAATGTGAGTTGAGGATCTTGTGCGATAGTTCACTTGCTGACAATGTTAGCATTTTACATCTGTTATTCCTGAAAGGGGAAAATAGCTCAAATGTCATGAGGATATTTTCTTAAAAAATTCTTAACTGGTACTGGGAGGTAGCTCTCATAGAATGAAAACAGTGTGTGGCTATGAGGCAACACTATCTGCTCAAGGTTACCCAAGAGTAGTTTCTAATCTTATGTGTTATTTGAGCATTCTCTATTTCTAATATTGTGTTATTGGTGCATTTTCTATTTCTAATATTGTGCTATTGGTGCAATCTCTATGCACACTGTAAACTTTGGAATAACAGGATTGCCATTTGGGACTTTCACGAAGCTGTTCACTCACGATAATTCATTTGTTTCTTTTAATACTAACACTCTAATATCAAATACAACCTTTTATAAATTTTGCTTTTTTTTTTACTACACTATCATGTATTACTTAATCATATTTACATAAACAGCATGCTTCCTAAGGCTCTTGCCCTTATCAAACCTGAAAAAGTGAAAAAGAATATCCACCTCATCTCTCTCCTCTTCCTCAACTTCTTCCTCACAATGAAGTGGAACCATCTGTGACAGCTGTACTTCAGCTATTTCTTTGTTCTTGTCATATTTTACACAGAAAGCTGATCTGTCTTCTAGTACATCCTGCACAGTGGCACTTGTCCACAGATCATCAGTGTACTGAACTAAGACACGGCTCCCAGTAACTATAGTGTCATGTTGAGGTTCTCTGTAAAAAACATAAATGCTATGGTAAATAAAGCATTAGCAGCATAATAACACAAGTAGTTCCCTGCAATAGCATGGTAGCAACATGAACAAATGAAGAAACAGCACTAATTTGCTCACATCCACTTTCTAGCTGTCATGTATAATCTACAGTCATACCCTGAAGATGTTTCCATTGCTTCCTCGCCTACCAAATATCCTCTAGTTCAGCCCACTGCCAGCATCTCATCCACTGCGTATCATATCGCTCTAATATGCTCTATTCCACTCATGCCTCACAACCTCCTGCATGTTCAGGATTTGATAAATAAAAGCATCCTTCCACTGCATCCTTAGTCTTCCATCCTCTATGTCCCCTCCAATTCTGAGTCATTATTTATTTGTTTATTATTCTTTGTTGCTGTCTCCCCTGTTAGCAAGGTAGCGCAAGGAAACAGATGAAAGAATGGCCCAACCCACCTACATAGACATGTATATACATACACATCCACACATGCACATATACAGACATAAAAATTCCAACATATACATACATATACATACACAGACATATGCATATATACACACGTACATAATTCATACTTGCTGCCTTTATTCATTCCCATTGCCACCCCACCACACATGAAATGACACCCCTCTCCCCCCGTATATGCACAAGGTAGCGCTAGGAAAAAACAACAAAGGCCACATTCGTTCACACTCAGTCTCTAGCTGTCATGTATAATGCACCAAAACCACAGCTCTATTTCCACATCCAGGCCCCACAAAACTTTCTATGGTTTACCCCGGACGCTTCACATGCCCTGGTTCCATCCATTGATGGCACGTCGACCCTGGTATACCACATTATTCCAATTCACTCTATTCCTTGCACGCCTTTCACCCTCCTGCATGTTCAGGCCCGGATCACTCAAAATCTTTTTCACTCCATCTTTCACCTCCAATTTGGTCTCCCACTTCTCGTTCCCTCCACCTCTGACACATATATCCTCTTTGACAATCTTTCATCACTCATTCTCTCCCTGTGACCAAACCATTTCAAAACACCCTCTTCTGCTCTCTCAACCACACTCTTTTTATTTCTACACATCTCTCTTACCCTTCACCCTCAGTGGGAGCTTTCAGAAGTCCACATATCTCTGTGTGGATGAAAAAGCTCATTTTGATGGCCTAACCTAGGCTTTATACTACAGCACATTTTAGCCTTTATACTGCAGCACCATTTTAGCCTTATTCAGAAACTTTTTATAGGAGGAAAATCAAGAAAAGGGTCTTTCACACTCTTCTTTCACGTTCTTAAAATGATAAATGAGTTTAGCCATACTGGATCTACCCTGTTTTGCTCTGGTGATTCCTTTATCCAGGGTTAGATTCCAGTACACCTCCAATCCATCAGTGAGGATATCTAAATTTATGTCTTAGTCTGATGGAAAGTTTTTTCTCAGACCTTCGTTCTTCATGCATGTATGCTGTCATAGTTCACAAGACACCAAAGGAGAGAAATGTAGTGTTTAAAAGCTTAAAAGCCTTTTCTCTTCAAAGTGACATCCCATGAGTAATTTTTACTTTCTTTCCCTGCCTGGCCATCTCCTTTTTTGAAAAAACCTTTTCTCTGTACCTTGGGATGATGCCATTATCTACAGATGTGAACACTGATTTGCCAGGAGTGGGCAGTTTCATCATGTTGACCTAGTGGCAGTCACTTATTGGCTGAGAGTAGGCCATTAATCAGGCAAAAATTTTACTTGTTTGAAGATTGACTGAAAAAGGATGAGTAAATGAACATTTCCTCTCCAATATGAAGAGGGTTAGAATGTTCCAGACCATGCTGTTGCCCAAGGAATATCTCATGCTCATAGGACATGACCTTAGAAAGAAAAAGTTTTTGAGTTTTAAAAACTTTTTTTTCAGATAAGAGTTACAGTTTAATATCAGTTTGAATGGTGAAGGAATGGAAGTTTCAGATGAGTTTAGGTATTTGGGAGTGAGGATCATAAAGAAAGGTAATAGAAAAACTGAAATGGAAAATAAGGTAGCTTTGAGAGAAAATAGGAGGTTGAGTAACTGCTCTGGTACATGGAAAAAATTGAGTGCAGAGTGTAAAAGAACTTTACATGATGGAATACTTGTCTTAGCTATATTGTATATATGTGCTGAACCCTTGTTTCTCTCAGTCATGATGCGCCATGAACACTAGAAGTGTTTAGCTTACTTAGCGGTAGAGAAGAAATTAGGATAATGAAAATGGTAAAGAATATAGATGTGAAGAGGGTATGTGGAGTTGAAGAAACCATTGAAAACTCACATAAATGAAAATCTTTTCAGGTAGTAAGGACATACCAAATTTTATGGTAGATGTTAGGTTGACTTAGAAAATGTTTACTGCTGTAGTATAATTGAAGGTGTAAGGAGAAGAGGTGGGTCTTAGTAGAACTGGAATGATATTTATTAAGTTGCCGTGGATGCCTTTTGTGAATGGAGATGGAGGCATAGGTGGAGTTTTACTCTCTTATATCAGTTTTTGTTTAAAGTGGAAAAGTAAATAGCTCTTATGTTAGCATGAAAGTCTATGTTTAGGCTTAAATTGAGAGGCTACATGCACCTGAATCACCTGATGTAAATGGAAATATAGTTGAATATGATAGATAAAAGAAAATGAGACCACTCCTACAGATATCTTAGTTGTGGAATATCGTATTGTATTTGACTAGTCATCAAGCCTTTGCACCTTTTTTATTATTGCTACATTTACCAAATGACAAAGGATATAGGAAACAACATTTTCTCTGTTATTTTATCAGTGAAGATGTGACAGAAAAATGAATTACTTTATATCCCTCTACAGGTTGAGGTTGTAGCAGTTCCTGTGAACACAGGAGAGGAAGGAGGCCAAGGGAAGTTGAGGAGAGTGAGTCAGCATGTGCCTGATAATATGACTTTTGGTGGCCATCCTCAGCCCTCTCTAGATGTTCCCTATCAAGTTTCCATCAAGGACAAAATGTGCTACTGTGCCATTACTATGATCAAGGTGAGCTTATCATGTGATGATGAAAATGTGTGGAACATGAAACAGTAGCTTTAGATTCTTGAAGGTTCTTATGTGTAGATGTTTCAAGCTTCTTTGAATTTGATTTAATACAGAGAGGAGACATTGACCCTTAAACTGCTCCCTTCATCTTGTGACAATCCTTATAGATAAATTTCAAGCTTCTATGAATTTGATTTAACACTCAGAGGAAACATTAACTCTTAAACTGCTCCCTTCATCTTGTTTTTAAACTTATGACCCTGTCCCATTGTCACATGACAAAGCTTCCTGCCTCTGTTTGAAATCCCTGCTGGTCTTTACTTCTGCCAATAATCTGAAGTTGTCACTAGCAGCATAGCACCATAGCTTTCGAAAAAAATCATGTATCTTGGTCATCTACAGGACATCAAAGAGAATGTATGTACTCACCTGGCTGGGAAACCAAATGTTGGCACTCACCAATATAGAAGAAAGCGTATGACTTTTTGATTAAGTTCAATATGGGCATTTTGAATGGAAATGATGATATTCAGATTTCTTTTCACTTACAGGATGCACCACAGAGGGTACCATTGCACATGGGTTAAGTCATGAAATTTTTCCATGAAAATGTTGAAGAAGGCATGATTTGTAGCTCTCAGGATGGAAGGTATCTGTGTGGTCTCTCTCTCTCTCTCTCTCTCTCTCTCTCTCTCTCTCTC
>JAUTXX010212719.1:0-14871 GCA_032273605.1 Panulirus laevicauda | reverse complement strand
ACATACACATACATATACATATGTACACATATACATATTCATACTTGCTGCCTTCATCTGTTCCCGTCACCACCCCGCCACATATGAAATGGCACCCCTCCCCACGCTCGCGAGGTAGCGCTAGTAAAAGACAACGAAGGCCACATTCGTTCATGCTCAGTCTCTAGTGTAATGCACCAAGACATAATGCACATAGACATATACATATATACACATGTACATATTCATACCTGTTTGCCTTCATCCATTCCTGACCCTACCCCACCCTACAGGAAACAGCATCGCTAACCCCCTGCTCCAGCAAAGTAGCGCCAGGAAAACATAAACAAGGCCACATTCGTTCGCAGTCAAGTCTCAAGTTGTCATGTGTAATGCATCGAAACCACAGCTCCCTCTCCACATCCAGGCCACACAGACCTTTCCATGGTTTACCTCAGATTTTCACATGCCGGTATACCAGGGTCGACATGCTGTCAATGAGTTAATTAGTTTTGTACACACAAATTCCTTCATCAGTAATCATGCAATACCTGTTTCTGGTTTTGATGCATTATACATGACCACAAAAGAGTGGATGGGGCAAAGGAAACCAATCCTCATCTGCTCCTGGTGTTGTCCTGTTAATGTGGGAAACAGTGAACAAGTAGAAATGAAATACTTATTTCCTAACAATTAATGCCATTTTCTTTTTCATACACATTCGCCATTTCCTGTGTTAGAGAGGTAGCGTCACAAACAGATAACTGAGTCTCTGATGGAAAATCCTCACGTGGCCCCCTTCTCTGTTCCTTCTCTTGGAAAAGTAAAACAGCAGGGGAGGATTTCCAGTCCCCCACTCCCATCCCTTTTAGTCACCTACTATAACATGCAGGGAATACATGGGAAGTATTCTTTCTTCTCTATCCCCAGGGATACTATGTTATATATGTAGCAATCATCATCACTCCATTCCCTATTCATTACAATTGATCAGGTACACATAGCTACTGCAACATCCTTCATGCCTCTTCTTTTTTTTTTTTCTTTTTAATCATCCACCCAAGTCCATTGGATTAAAGTGAGATATAACTCTCACACTAAATAAAATGCTTCATACTTCTTCAATTCACACACTAAGATGAAGCTTCAATTGAGATCAAGATCTACATTCATACCACTTACCAACTGCCAATCTGAGATATCCCTAGCCCTATCCAAATATCTCACAAACTATACACCTATTCCATGGTCTTTCTATCCTCCAAGTACCTTCTACTGCACTGAAATATACCTTCCTGATCAGCCCATCATCTGCTTAGTGTCCTACACAACCATATCAACCCTAAAGACTTCCATTAGTGAGTATTTCTGATGACTTCACACCACCACACATCTTCATTCCAACCTCCTAATTCCAACTACATTAGGTAATTTATCCATCTGTCACAATGTTATATTCTACCTATCCTTACCTATACAATATGCACTGTACTGATGTTGAATGCTCCTTCATGTCAAGCTTCTTATGAACTCTACACCCACATCTTTCCCATTCACTGGGGCTTCCACTGCACCTCCAATTTTTCTCCCTTGCATAATTCTATCTGAAGTCAACAATAAGCACTGAATCACAGATATATCTGAATAATGTACACTTAAGTTACAGGAAAACCTGTTAAATATTATTCTCTCGTAAAAATCTCATGCATAACTTCATGAGATTTAGTCATAATCTCTTCATAATCTTTACACATGAAACACAGCCAGCAGCCATGAGTGACATTTTACACACATGAATGCTATGAAGATACAAAAATCTCTAGCTGTAATTCTTTTGTGGAATGAATGACTCAATGACTTATTATCACTGTATACATGTAATAATAACTAGAAAACTAACAAAGCATAGGGACATGAAAATATGGTATCTGTCTTGGAACATATTCTATTGAAGAACTCTAATTACCTTGAATAATTTAAATAAATAGGTATCTATGTTTTCCAAAATGCACCGATATGTGGCAAACATGCAAGATTTTTTTTTTTTTTTTACATCAGAATGCAATCTGGCTATATTTTCTAACTTAATGGTTTAATCTTATTTCCTAGAAATTTATGTTTCATGACTTAAAAATAATTAGAATTACTAGACTGATCCATTCAATTATTTTTGAATGCACTGGTGTCTAAAATCTCGGAAGTTAACATCTTATTTCAAAAGTTATTCCAGAATATGAATTGTTACTGAATTACCTGGTGAGGCTCTGCAGTTTTTATCTCAGAAAACAGTCTGTATATAATGTTATCTTACATCATATTTATTCATTTATCAAGAAAACAAGAGAAACTTGCTATTTTCACAGCATAGTAATTATTGAAAAATTCCATTCAAATACAGTAAAACCTTAGACTAACAGGATGCAGAACTATGGAATTTGGTAAGAACCAGAAATTTGTAGTTTAATGAAACTGAAAAAAAAATTTAACTAATGAATAACTACAAATTTTCATGCCAAATTGGTAAAAGTATTATAATCATACACACTGTTGTACACATACATTCAAATATGAGTATTTACGTTTGTGTCTTTGTCCCAATATTTCTGGCGTAATTGGATTCTGCCTGTTCAAGGATATGCTGCGAGCAAAAAAATCATCTCAAACGAGGCTGTATCATTGTGAACATCTTTCTCTACAGTTGTCTACATTTCCCTGCAACTGGAAGTTATGCAGCCTTGGGCTGTTAGACCCTTTTGAAAGGTTCATGTTAATGATACATGAAACATAAAAACTCAATATTTCTTCACAGATTCTTCCCTTCATTTGCCACCCAATTACTGTATCACTCTTTTCTCACTCTTCTCCAAATTGATTAGATCCTTCCAATTTCACACGACTATTCAACATCAACTGTCAAATTGATTTGCAAATTTAGAAACTGTAATAATATCTTCCTTTTTCCCTCCCTCTGCTAATGTGAATAAGTCAAAAGCTGCTATTTTTTTCTCCATAACTAATCTCCTTCCCTTCAGGTACAATTGTTATTGTCCACTTTTGGACCTTTGTTAGTAAATCTATGGAACCCCATATTTTGGGAGACTAAATTGGCAATGCTTACTCTAATCTACCATGACAAAAATATTTTGTACCATCTCCTTATCTGCATTACTTGACAACAGCATTTTGACAATAATTAGCATTTATATTTCAATTCTATTATAACTCTCATAATGGGACCTCCTCAAGAGGAATGAACAAACCCATGGTGCCACTGTGTTTGGATGTGCATGTGTTCATGTGACTGCACGTGTGTTTGTGTGAGTGCATAATTGTTACTTATTTGTACTGTACGGAGAGGGAGTTTGTGGGAACCCCATGTCACAAGCTTTGTCTACTATCATACAACTCTCTCAATTTTTGAACGCTGTCCATACAGTTTATTTTACTGGTCCATAACTATCATGCTACAAAAGCACTTCCATGCATCTTTTCTAACAAGATTCTTGCATAATTTCATGTTATGGCTTTCAGTAGTTTTACTCTTGCATCTCTTGAAGAACTGATCACTGTTGGCTTCATCGAATTGGTTTCATAAATTAAGAGTTGGGATCGGGTAACCCCTTATCTTCTCTCTTCCGTGGTGGGAAAATTTAAGGCCTCTAGCCTTTTCCTAAAATTCATTTCTTTTAATCTTAGTACCATCTTTGCTGTCCCCCCAGCACAATCACCAACAGATATCCAATTTAGAGGTGTCGTTCAGATCGTGCAAATATCATGCTGGAGACATATGGGGTGGACAATGTCTTCACTAATTTCAGTCCATATTCACCACTTTCATACCACAAAAGTATTTAATTTCTTACCATCTTTATCAGCAAGTTTCTTGCCGTTCTCTGGTTTTCCGACTCTAAATCTCTCAGAGAACTGTTAACTTTCTGCATCAACAATATTCTAATAACTCAAAGGTTGTGATCAGGTCACTATTCTCATTATCCCTAACTATTTACTCCTCCATAGTGGGTAAATTCAGGACATCTAACCTTTCCTATAACTCAGCTTTCTCAATTCTGGTACCATCTTTGTTCCTCTCTTACAAATCTCCTCTATTAGCTCTTTATACTCCTTTAGGTGCAGTGACCTAACTTCAGAAGCAAATACTGGTTTAAGCCTATGTATGATGCGAACAGCTTGATGAATATTTCCTTATCCATGAGAATGAAGTTCTAATATTTGTCAACAGATAGTTGATCTCTAACTATTTCTTATGGTGGGAGTTTGGCAAGAGACAACTGACTCCTTAGCCTTTCCCAAAAACAGATTCCTGCATAAGCTTACTTCCAGCTAGGCAGTAGTCGTATAGAGGCCTTCTTTCACTGTGATCCATCCTCATTACTTTACATTCACTCAAGCAGAACTTCCTTAACCTTGTACTGGACCAACTTTGGAATCTGTCAAGGTCCTTTTGGTAAGCTGATGAAATCCTCCATACTTTCATTTCCCTCATGACCTTTGCATCATCTGCAAATACATTCATGCAGTTGACTATACTTATGGCAAATCATAAATGGCAAATCAATTAGTTCAGTGGTCTCAAAGTTGAATCCTGTGGCACTCTTACTAGTTAGTTTTGACCCATTTAAAGAAGGCTCCCCTGATTTGTGTCCGTTGTTCCTTCCTTTTGCTCTTCTATCAATTGCAGGTGCCTCCCCCTTATTCCTGCCTGGTGATATCAGTTTCTTAATCAGCCTCATATGCAGTACAGTATTAAATGCTCTCTGGCATTCCAGGGGCAAAAGAATCAACCCAGCCTTCCCTTTTGTCCAAGACAGAGCTTACTTTCTCATCGATATCTAAGAGGTTCTTTGAACGTGACTCTCTTTCCCTAAAACTTAAGTGTCTTTTACTTAAACAATTTCCAGTGAAAAGTCTTCCATTTGCTTTTTTTATGGCCTTTTTCAGAACCTTACAGACCACAGTCATCAGTGAGACTAACCTGTAAATTATTGCCTCTTCCTGGTCTTCTTTCTTACAGATTGGTAGCACATTTGCACTTTTCCTTTCAACTAGCACTTTGCCTCTCTCCAGTTACATCTTGAACAGTATTTGAAGACATCTATCCTGTGTATCTACATCCATAGTTAACATGTATGGATAAATTTCATCAAAACCATGAGCTTGTATAGGTCAAAACCTTTTAGTATTCTGCTAATGTCTTTTCCAGACATATCAACATTTTCTAAAACCCCTTCCCATTCTTAACTCACTGGTGGTGGGGTTATAATGTCTTTGACCTTTCAAAATCATCAGTCAGTTCCTCACAAATCCTTGTGTCATCCTCTACAATTTTTCCTTCTGGATCCCTCTGCCAGATTAATTCCTCTTTAACTGCCACTTCATTCCTGAAAAAATTATGGAAAAGTTCGACCCAGTCCACAGCATTCTTTTCAACGTTTCTTTGTTCCTCCTTTCTTATGCTGCCATACTCATTTCCTTTCTTTCTTATACCTTGCAAATGCAAATTGGTTGGAGTGCCACATATATACAGCTCTAAACTCTTTTGCTTTTGACATATTTCATTTAACCATTCCTCCCTCTTTTTTAATCTTTTCTCTGTATCTGAAGCTATAAGTAACCATGCTCCTATCCCTTCAATGAAAATTTCACAAAACTTCTCATCACAATGCCCTTGTTTATGGCCACTGAACCAGTTTCTGAATCTATATTTCCAGAGAATTTGTTGTGACTTGTAGTTTTCACAATTATATGTCCTCTTTAGGTATTCTCTCACTTCTGCTCTCTTAACACCCTTAAATACCACACAGTCAAACTTCAACATCGCATGATCACTTTTTCCGACCGAATGGTGTATCATACATTACATTCTCAACGTACAAGATAGCATGTGAGAAGATAAGATCAGGTAATAATGGTGTATCAGTCCATCTCATCCTTGTGTATTCACGGACATGTTTGAATAAGAAATATTTTCCTACATACACTCAGTTAACTTGTGCCTCCATGACTCCCTGTTGCTATGGGAATGCAAATTCCATCAGTCTTCCTCGTCATAAATGACAACCCCATTATAGGTATTTTATTAGCTTTTGACAGGAGCATGTTTTACTGCTTCAAGTATCATCCTGACTGTTACTTCATTATCATTATATATTTGTTCTGAATTGTTAAAATTCTTTGGAGGACTACATACAATTAATATAAATATGCACGTCTTCCCAATTATGCACTGTCTGAATGGGGAACCCTATGCAATCTTCTATTCAAAGGGAAGCATATTCATCAAGTCAAACTTATTAATCAAAGCCTGCCTAAATAATCTTCTGTTTCTTTACTACAGTGACTGATCAGAACTAACAGAGGTGTTTATCAATACAATAATAAAATCTAATACCAGTATCTTGGTTATTATTTCTGGTGTTATTCTGACATAAACAATTACTTCAGAGGATCCCCCAACTTTTATGTTAATATGAGGGGCCTCAGCAATACATTCTGTTTACTAAGGTTTTACTGTCTTTCACTCACAACAGCTCACATTCTGAAGTACTCTAATTCACTATCAATTTTAATTATTAAGATTTTCTATGATACTAATCACCCTCTTTTATAAAATGATTAATACACATCTTACTAAATATATTCCTTTTAGAATATATTTACTCAGAGAAAAGCCTTACAAAGAGAATTCTTGTAATGCAATATTCACTGGTTTCTGGTAACTACTTTCAGGTCAGATGCAATCTGATAAAAAAAAATTATCAAGATTAATGAATAGTCGATTAAATGAATAAATATGACAGCAACTACTCAATAGATCTATATCAATAATGCTTATTTGCCTAATTCTACAAGCAAATGCATCTATCCATCATTAGTTATCTATCACTAATGCGCCAATAGCACTCACATGAAGTCAACACTCATGAAGTGACAAACTTATTTCGTAATTATATCAACAGATTTACCTACAAATATTGTGATGAAACTCTAACTTGTTGAAACACTAAGAACAATAGTTTAGCACATGTGCTATCACAGATGACACTGACATTGGATCTCAATAAAGCCTGAGTAACATCAAAATATTTTCCTTATCTGTATTACGTGATATCAATTCATCAGTAAGTGTCTCACTGTGCTCGAGTGCTGCTCCTGAGTACAACACAATATATTTGACCCTATGTGTGCTTGGGATGAACTGTGTATGTTAGTTCTTTGGCATATAAAAAATGTACAAATAGCTTTACAGCTTTCTATCATATACTTTACATGGCTATTTACAAGGAGAGATAAAAAATCTCTTATGTGACGTAAAACTAGTTATGTGCCTCTTAGAGACAAAATGTAGGTGTGAAACACTTGATCCTATGACTGGTTCTCTAGCTTCATGCAGATTCTTATATATCTTGTGGTATACAGGATCAATCAAGAGTGCATCAATAAAAATAATTTATTTTCTGGATATCAAATTCCACTGACATGTGAAGGAGCACTCACAATTACTCTCAAGTCTTCTGTTTACCAAAAAGTATCTCAAACTTCTAAAACAATTCTGAACCCATATCACTGTAATATGCTCTTTGTTTTCTTCAGAGAAATATCCAATAAAAACATACTTAATCCACATATGAGGCAACACTTTGAACACAGTCTTTGCTTAAGGAAACTGAGATGTAGTTTTCTAGCATATCTCTTCTATTACCCCATATGAATCATTCACATCTAGCACAATTGTTTAAAACACAATATCCTGCTTAAACACAGTATCAACAAACCTCACAAAACAGTTTAACATATGTGTTTGGTGGAAAACACTGGATATCCTAATCATATAAAGTCCTTTTAACTCTTAATTCCTATATTCATTCCACAAAGGTATCACAAATTTTATGTTGGTCCTCAATTAAAGATAAGATATATGGTCCATGTTATATTCTTGATATGAATGAGATGATTAATAAATCTCAATGACAATTTTGTATAAGACCATTGTAACTATATCCTAAAAATTATTCTACAACTTCTAAATTAACCCAAGAATAAACTTACCAAAAAAAAATAAATAAATAAATAATGCATTTCTTCAACCCTAATAATCAAATTCTTTATAATGTGTTCCACCAAACCACATCACCATGCAGATCAAATAAACTCATCCCACTTGGATTACGGGTCAATTCGTCCATCAGTCTTGGGCTAATTTTTTCTCTCGTTCACTTTTATGTATCCGCTTGTGGTAACTCTGAGCAAAAGAGTTTATAATGCTCAAGATGAAATATACAATCATCAGGAGGATAAGCTTTTCAAAAATCCAGGCCAGAATGTTTCTTCCATCCTAAGAGAGGAAAAAAATCGTTTTTACTGTTTAGAAGACATATCTGAGCAAACTTCACAAAGACATAAAATCTCACTATTCTAAAAAGAAAAAAAGTGGCACTAATAAACTAAAACTGCAGGGAAATATGAAAAACCATGATTCTTTTGAAGGCAGCAATGGAATAGTTACATTGAAACTAGTAAAAAATAATCTTAACAAAGGGAACTTGCACAAATAGTGAAAAGAAAATGGCAAATTCATTTAGTAAGACCATCCATCCACAACAATCATAACTGTCAAAATCCAATATGTCTGTCTTCCACCACTTGATTCATCTCCATGCTAATGCCTTTCTCATTTAAACATATCCATAATTTGATCTTCCTTTTGCCTTCCATTCACCTCCCTTAAATTCTGTACTGCCCTCAAAATCCAACCTTTCCACATGAGCAAACCATTTCCAAACTTCATTAATCATTGTTAATCAATTCTTTCTTAAATTCATATCTCCCTCTCACAATCTCATTTTATGTATCAATTTACTGTATTTTTAAATATCATTAACTTCATCTTTACTGTATTCTTTTCCTTCTTCATACTTGCTTGCCTTTCCCTTCTTCACAAGGTGACATCAGGAACATTTGACTTAGGCTTCGTTGAAAAATAGTCAATTAGCTCAATCATCTATTCTTGCTTTTAAAAAGTGATAGTTCAGGAGGAGAGATTTCTAGCCCCTTACTCTGACCCATACATTATCTTCTTCTATATAATGCACATGAAGTTCATGGGTAGTATGCATGATCACTAATACCTATACTATATCGGTACTTAATTCTGAATTCTATGAATAAGTCCTTTCTTAATATCATGCTTATATCATTTTATGCAGCCTAATCCTATTCCTCCATCACTATTTCTTGAAAATCTATTTCCACATTTTGTACTTTCCCAGTCATAAACTTTGTGCATTCCTGTGTTGCATTCAAATGCATCAAAGAGGGATAAGTTAGCCACCTGAAATGTTCTACCAGTAACCTATTACTCTTAAACCTCCTACCTTTCATCTTACCCCTCCTACCTTTCTTCACAGTTCTGCTCATCTCCCAACAATTCAACATGCTTATTCAATTCATTTATCTATCTTTGCAAAACATACCTTCAATTATCTGAAATTCTAAATTCGCTCCAACCTCTCATATCATACTTCCAATCTTTCCACACAAAATGTAAGCAACATGTTGGCACTCACTGCTGACCCTAACTCCCACATTTTCTAATGCTTAATACCATGAACAGATGAACTACAGTCCCATTTATGTGCATCCACTCTCAAGCAGTCATGTATAATGGTCTGAAACCAGTGTACTAAATATAACCAAGCCACTTCATATGCCCTACGGCAGCCCACTAATAGTATTTCACCCAACCGTATACAACACCATTCTAATTTTTTCTATCCTACACACATGTCCCATTCTCTTGAATGTTCATGCCCTGATATCCCCAAAGCATCTTTCAAGATTTTTACCTATATCCCTCTTCTGCAACCCAAATACTTTCACTTCACTTAAACTTCAATGAGCTTTTCACATATCACATTCACTCTATTATATTCCCTATCCACAAAACTTTTTGGTTAAGAAATGCTAATCAGAGATGCAGTGAATTTCTTATCATCAACTTACATAAAAAGCTAGCAGGTATAAAAAGCTGAAATTATCTATCATCTACTGAAAAAAAATCTCAATGAAAGATATGGCCTCCTCATAGAAAGTCAGTCAGTCTTCAGCATTTTGAAAACAATGAACGAACTTTGGCATGCAAGTGAAAGTATCCCACCACCAACTTTTCCTTTACCTGGGACTGGTGCAGAGTGCTCATCTTAATGCAATGCCCTGTATTTTTGAAGAAAATAAAAAGGAAACGGAGATAAAAAGGAAACATTCAACATACCTGGCTCTCTGGCCCTGTTCCTGGCTTTCTATGGAATTTGTTCTTCTGTTTCTCCAAGAAGGTTTTAAAAGGCAATTCCAATTTGCCTCCTATGACCGGTATGAATGCTAATAATCCTACTGCTCGGGCAAGCAATGATTCATTGAAAGCTATTATGACAAACATTTTCTGAATATGCATCTTGATGATGGCTTTACCAATCAAGGTGGCACCAAAGAATGTCCAGAAAGGAACAAGAAAGTGGCCACAAGTGATGCCCGCAAGGTCAAAAAGTGGGTTTGGGATCTGTAAAAGAGGAAACTGTTAATTTCCTTAATTACTTATATAATTCTGAGACACTCAAACAGGTAAATTTTGTTTAACAATTCATCAACTAATCAAACTTTTAAGGGCACAGTATACTTCTTTACTTGAAACAAATTAACAGCATTATGAACTTGTAATTGGTCCATTTTAAAAGAATGATATCATCCACAATTTCACACAATATTCCACAATAAAAATTCAGGCATATATGTTGAAATTATCAGACTATCATGATAACCTAATCGGGATTATTTCCATTTTCAGTCATGTTTTCAAGACTTCTATCTATCCATCTATCTATATTCATGATGCTTGTTCCTTCCAAGAACTCCCTCAAGGGGGTGGCCATTCAAAAGTCCCCATAACTGTGAACTCCAGCACCACTTCTTAGCCTTTATGCCTTAACCTTAAAAGACTAGTGGCAGAGGGCAACTCAGATGCAGTAATTTCAGAATTCTAACATAACAAAAATTCTAAGACAGTACTGACAAGTAAATTGTAACTAGGACTTAAAAAGTACATGCAACTACAAATCAGGTGTTGCCACACTCTGCCTGCAGAAGGTTACACCACAAATGAAATGTCATCTTTAGCAAGGCTGTATCACTGACACTACAATCTCATCAAAGAACTTCTCACTCCAAAGTTGACTCAATTTCCCTACAGCTGGAAGTAATGCAGCCCAGGACAGCAGGAGCCTTTAGAAAGAAGTCTTGGGTAACATCAATTTCATAAAAATTGGTCCTGGGGTAAATATAAAAAAAATAATATAAATGCATTTCACAATGAATGTCATCCAACTGTACAGAAGGCACAAAGAAATACAAAATCCTTATAAGAGTTCACCATCTCACAGAACAAGGCCACTGTACTACATATCTGTATTTAAATAGTTTGTGTATATTGCCTTGATGGCCAACAAGGAACATATCAGTGAATCCTCATTAATCTAGCCCTTGCCAGTCTGTCCAAATTGGCCAAGGCTTCATAGCTCGTCTGAACAACAAAACCATGCGTCTCCGTTTGAAATCTTTTACACTCGACAGCATTTCAAGGAAGTTAAAATCTAAATTTTCTCTACATAATACAACACATCATGTACTTACAGAAGCACATGCAAGGATGCCAAAGAATCCTACTCTTTCAACTAATTTCTCCACCGACAGCTTTGCCCGGTCAATGAAGGACATATCTTCTGGCCGTTCTTTTAATCGTTGCAACTCTTCAAATTCTGCCATTTCCTCATCATCAGGGTCGTACCCTGAGAGCCGTGCTCCCCGTGCCATGAAATAAGGAGGCAGTTCACCTGTTGAACAAAAACTTATCATTCTACAAAAAAATCATACTGCAAGATCTATTAATTTGTTTTTTATACAAACTACAATCATACATATTTTCATAAAAAGAATAAAGAAACAACAGCCACATTTGTAACCATCCAGTCTCTACTTGTCTCTAGGTAGAAACTGGAATATACATATCTATTATTCTGTTCATAACTACCCTAGGACCTTTCCATGAAAGAGTTCTGGTATAACCCGGGAACACTTTCCAAATACCTGCTACTCCAACGTTTGACTTCTTCCAGCAGTTGGAAAATGTTGAACTACTTTGGAGAGAAAGTAATTAGACTTTTCATTTGTCATGTAATGCCAAGAAGGTGGAGTCCAGCAACACTGTATTATGCAAATATAACAGCATCTTCAAGAAGAAAATAGCATATTATACGAGTGCCTGTTGAAGGAAATATGATCTGAATAAGAGGTAAGATAAAGAGACCTCTCCCTATACTAGCCTGTTGGTCAATGCAGATGAATATATATTAAATGGAAGCCTCTAACTAGAATAAATAACCAACCCTCCAAAAGAACAGCCTGCTAGAAGTCTCCCAATCAATTCTCTTTGTTGTTGTAGGTGTCAATCTATGCTTATGTAGGAGGGTGACAATGGCATCGAGCTACTCTTACATAGTTAGATGACACAGGCATCATTCTCCATAAAAACCCCACCACAAGTTGAATTCCACACACCATAGGGTGGACAGAGAAGGCAACCCAAACAAATGATGAGTCACCAGAGCTGCTTCAAGGCCTCGGCAACCCACTAGTGACTAAGATGGACAGTCACTTGCATTTTCCTGGGACATGCTCCATCCCCTCATTCCTTTGTGAGCATGGTGTTCCCATGCATCTTCCTCCTAGAATGTAACTACCACCCAACTACAACATATAGCACTCCTATGCCCTCAAAAATAAGAAGTCTGCTCAACGAGTTTAACAGACGAGAAACAAAATCTTTCATTTTGATTTATTTGAATATGAAAGTGAAGCTGGAGTGCATGATGAATATGCACTTATGAGTTCAGTACCCAAAATGCAAACAAAACCATAAGATGTCATGCGAGTTGACATGAAATATATAAAGAATGTTTTCCATGATTATAGGCTCAATGCATCCATACGAAAAATAAAAGTGTATGGTGGTGGGTTAAGCCAAAAAACTAAATGCACAATAAAAGAGTTAAAAGCTTGAAATGCAATTTACAACTGGCTCTGTAAAACAAGGAGTTACCACACCCCTTTACTGCACTCACACCAAGTCAGGGTGCCCTAGTGACTGGCTCCTGTCATAAACATGTCACAAAAAGAGCTTTGCAGAATGTAAGAGTTGGGTTGGTTTCAGGTTTTGTGAAGTATTACGGTTCTTTATATAAAGACTAATTACAAAATGACATGCATCATTTGCCTATAAAGCTGGGATCTAATCATAATCAATAAAACTTATATGAGGAAATCATGGGCTCATAACAAAGAATACTCCTCGATATGAGGGTGAGGAAAGCATATCAAGCATAACACCTTCAGAGTCGACGTTCTTTTAGGCTGTCCACAAGTATAATGTGCAAAGCAGTTCTCCTCCAGAGCATCATATGACAAAAGAAGCAGTTAGGGATCACTTAGATATTAGTGGGTATTACTTGGATATTAGAGTTCATAAAAAATTCTGCAAAATATGAGACTGAACCACATATAACACAGGATGTGTTCAAGAATTTTACTTATAAAGATAGTACCTGGTACACTTGCAACAAAAAATTCAGCAAGCTTACAAATAAAATATTTATAATTGTTCTGTCATACTCATCATTTTTATAAATTGGAGGCGAATCTGTTATTCATATCCTCAGTTTCTGAGCAATGTGACAGAGAGAACAGAGCTTTCCACCATATGGTACCACAATGCTTCACACTTAATTACTCTGCAAACTAATCTGATTCACCTAATGAAACTTGCTTCTTCATTCACTATTTGCCTTAAAAATTCATATGCTGAAACCGATACATTCTCTTTCTCTTGGCATCATTATAGTATCTGAAATGTCCATAGCCTTTAATATCAAACTGGTTGAATCTGTTTAACTGTTTCTTACTTCCCCTGTACACTCAACTTTACCATGATAAGTATCCACTAACCTCTGACTTGTCAAATGCTATTCTGTTGATTTCTTCAAAAAATCTTCCTCATTTATTCCACCCATTCACCTGATTCTAGCTGAAGTATGCATCTTATCAGCATTTGATTATCATTTCTTTCCCAAAATGAATCAATGAAGAAGGGAAAGATGGAGAGAGAGAGAAAGTGCAAGTCAGAATCTGCTTTCTGTGGTGTGTGTGTGCAATTATCATTTGTGCATTATTGGGAGCCTTACACTCATGTTGCCATCTCTTTATCCTAAATAAGCTATACCTTAATATCATGTATACCCACACTAACATACATCCCAGATGTCAGATATTTATTTATCATGAAAGTTTTGTCTGCTCTCTACATATGTTTTGTGAAATTGTTTTTCTGCAAGTGTTTCAATATGCATATGACTACCTACAAATGCTACACAACTATAAAGTTGAAAGAGGTATCAAACTAATTCTGATATCACATTTCTTGGAAAACGCTGTGGAATGTGTCAGTCTGAGCCTCATGAAAAAGATACGTGCCTGTGTGCTACAAACATCTCAAAACTGTGTAAAAGATTAATGTTAAGTATCTTTAGTTCTTTACTAACTAATCGAGTGAACCACTCAGACTGGTGTTACAAGCCTCCAACTGCTCGAGGTTACACTGCGAGAGAAAGTCAACTTTGGTAAGGTAGAATCATTGAAAGTACAGTTTCATTAAAGAACTTTTCTTTCCAAAGGATTCTGCATTTCCTTGCTACTGGAAGCAGTGCAGACTTGGGCTGCAGGTGCCTTTAGAAAGGTCCTGGGTTACACCAGGAGTCTGTCCTAGAAACTGGT